>CM047525.1:24416609-24421609 GCA_026122265.1 Ammodytes dubius
GATGGATGGACAGACGGACGGACGGACAGACAGATATTAGTTTTTTCTCTGTGTGTTTCACAGTGAGCCCAGGGAGGTGGAGATGGACAGACGGTGTGTGGAGTGTCACCCAGAGTGTCTGTTACAGACAGGGAACCTCACATGCAGCGGACCGGTCAGTACACTTTCTCTGACACATTTATGAGATGAAAGCTGGGGTGGAGGATTTGAGGAGAAAATGGCAGTTGGGATAGAGATTTGAATTCCAATACCTCAACCGCTCCACTTGTTCTCTTTGGTCCCTCCCCTATGGTCCCTCCCTGACACGCTCTACACCAACAAAGTCGTGCCAAAGTGAATGGACAGTCCCAACAGCCAATGTTCTCCCCAAATCCTCCACCCCAGCTTTAATAACATGTCTCCTCAATTGATCTCTCGAGCATAAATAAAGGTTCAATGAAACTACAAATGAAATGAAGTCTCCTCTGTCTGCATCTACAGGACATAGACCAGTGTTCCCAGTGTTCCCACTTTAAAGACGGCCCCCACTGTGTGCCGCGCTGCCCGCACGGGGTGATGGGAGACGGGGACACACACATCTGGAAATACCCCGACGCGACCAGACACTGCCAGGCCTGCCACCAGAACTGCACCCAGGGGTAAGGCATCTAGACACACACACACTCACTCACTCACTCACTCACTCACTCACTCACTCACTCACTCACTCACTCACTCACTCACTCACTCACTCACTCACTCACTCACTCACTCACTCACTCACTCACTCACTCACTCACTCACTCACTCACTCACTCACTCACTCACTCACTCACTCACTCACTCTACATTTGGTTCATGTAGTCATCAATGTAGCCCTCAGCCAGACTGGACCCTGCCAACTTTCTGTCACTTTGTGTTTTTAACCACACCAGCTGTTGTTCCTGGGTGAGCGTATACCCATGACAAAGACATTCTTTTACACTGATGGTCTCGTTTTGCTGTATCATGTAATTTATGATCATCAGAGGAAAAATTAGACCGTTTCAGAAATATCTAAAAGTTCCTCGTAGAGACTTTAAGAAAGAAAAATGATTAATTCTGTGATGTGTTTTGTGTCTCTGTGTCTGTAGGTGTTCCGGTCCTGGACTTTCTGGATGCAATGGGTAAAAAACTATAACTTAACTTTTCTCACCACAGTTCAAGGTTCAAGGTTTTTATTCAGTGTCCCACGAGGGCAAATCTGTTTACAGCATATGAGGTAGTGGTTAAAACACACACGACAATACAAGACAACAATGGACACAGAACACAACAGTGTGTACACAAGCCTGAGGAGACACAAAGGGCTTACAGATAAAGTGCTATGTGCCGTCAAGAGCATCGACAGTAACAACATCAAAGTCAACAACAACACAAAAATGTGTGAAAAAAAACAGTTACATGTTACGAATGTGGCGTGTTATAGAGATTGATTAAAAGCAAACAAACATGTAATGCATTCTCATTCCAAGACGTGCTTTTTGTCCTCACAGAGCCGGTAACAGTGTGTGTGTGTGTGTGTCCTCACAGAGCCGGTAACAGTGTGTGTGTGTGTGTGTGTGTGTGTGTGTGTGTGTCCTCACAGAGCCGGTAACAGTGTGTGTGTGTGTGTGTGTCCTCCCAGAGCCGGTAACAGTGTGTGTGTGTGTGTGTGTCCTCACAGAGCCGGTAACAGTGTGTGTGTGTGTGGTGTCCTCCCAGAGCCGGTAACAGTGTGTGTGTGTGTGTGTGTGTCCTCCCAGAGCCGGTAACAGTGTGTGTGTGTGTGTGTGTCCTCCCAGAGCCGGTAACAGTGTGTGTGTGTGCTTTTTGTCCTCACAGAGCCGGTAACAGTGTGTGTGTGTGTGTGTGTGTCCTCCCAGAGCCGGTAACAGTGTGTGTGTGTGTGTGTGTGTGTGTGTGTGTGTGTGTGTGTGTCCTCCCAGAGCCGGTAACAGTGTGTGTGTGTGTGTGTGTCCTCCCAGAGCCGGTAACAGTGTGTGTGTGTGTGTGTGTGTCCTCCCAGAGCCGGTAACAGTGTGTGTGTGTGTGTGTGTCCTCCCAGAGCCGGTAACAGTGTGTGTGTGTGCTTTTTGTCCTCACAGAGCCGGTAACAGTGTGTGTGTGTGTGTGTGTGTCCTCCCAGAGCCGGTAACAGTGTGTGTGTGTGTGTGTGTGTGTGTGTGTGTGTGTGTGTGTGTGTGTCCTCCCAGAGCCGGTAACAGTGTGTGTGTGTGTGTGTGTGTGTGTGTGTGTCCTCCCAGAGCCGGTAACAGTGTGTGTGTGTGTGTGTGTGTGTGTGTGTCCTCACAGAGCCGGTAACTCCTCCACGCTGGCGATGGCGGTTGTGGGCGGGCTCTTGATCAGCGTCATCGTTTCATTGGTCGTTTTCGTGTTGCTACGGAGACGACGAATCAGGAAGAAGAGAGCCGTGAGACGTCTGCTGCAAGAGAGAGAGGTGAGCTGGAGTTAGTTAGAATTTTTTTTTTTTGTGAATTAGCTGTATATACATGATGTGGTGTTATTTTAAAAGGTGCTCCAAGGAGATTTCAGTGTGTGTTAATTCTAGTGCACCCTTTGGACTAAAAGCGGGTGTGTTTTTTACTACGCCAGCTGTTGTTCCTGGGTGAGCGTATATACCCATGACAAAGGCATTAAGAAAAACTATATAAAAATAACATTCTTTTACACTGATGGTCTCGTTTGCTGTTACATGTAATTTATGATCATCAGAGGAAAAATGAGACTGTTTCAGAAATATAATAATATAATAAGTTCCTCGTTGCACATTTAAAGAGAACAAAAACATCATTTGAAACAGGGTGTTATTTTAATTGGACGATTCAGATTTAAGTGTTTTTAATGTGTGTTTTAATGGGTTTTAATGTGTGTTTTAATGTGTGTTTTAATGTGTTTTAATGTGTGTTTTAATGTGTTTTAATGTGTTTTAATGTGTGTTTTAATGTGTGTTTTAATGTGTGTTTGAATGTGTTTTAATGTGTTTTAATGTGTGTTTTAATGTGTTTTAATGTGTGTTTGAATGTGTTTAAATGTGTTTTAATGTGTTTTAATGTGTTTTAATGTGTTTTAATGTGTTTTAATATGTTTTATTGTGTGTTTATTGTGTTTTGCAGCTGGTGGAGCCGTTGACTCCGAGCGGTGAGGCTCCCAATCAGGCGCTGCTCAGAATCCTGAAGGAAAACGAGTTTAAGAAGATCAGGATTCTGGGCTCAGGGGCCTTTGGGACCGTCTACAAGGTGAGAAGGGTTTATTTTTTAAATATTTATTTGGTGAATTTTTAATTTTATTTAAAGAACACGAACACACAAACAAAAGACTAACAACAACCAACTCTACAGGTTTCTAAGGACATTGTTTAAACTATAAATGTTAAGCAGAAAATAAGAAGTCAACGAGGTGTCATGTAGGTCCCTTCAGTACTGTTATATAGTCCAGGAAAGGCTGACATCATTCACAGTATATCCTAATGGTTCTGTTATATATATTATATCTGTAGGATCTATCTATCTATCTATCTATCTATCTATCTATCTATCTATCTATCTATCTATCTATCTATCTATCTATCTATCTATCTATCTATCTATCTATCCATCACAGTATAATCCTAATGGTTCTGTTATATATATGTTCTATCCGTAGGGTCTGTGGATCCCTGAAGGAGAGAATGTGAGGATCCCGGTAGCGATCAAAGTTCTCCGAGAGGCGACATCTCCTAAAGCCAACAGAGAAGTCCTGGATGTAAGTCCAACATCCTGCGTTCTGAATCTCCTCCTCTTTCTTTCAAACACACACACACACACACACACACACACACACACACACACACACACACACACACACACACACACACACACACACACACACACACACACACACACACACACACACACACACACACACAGGTTGCGTTCTGAATCTCATACTCTTTCTTTTCTCTATCCTCCATACTACATCTGACCATAAAAATAATCTAGTTAGGATGCAGTAGGCATACTATTGGGACATACTTTTACTCTTTTATTTCATGATAACATTGCGCCTTGATCTTGCCTCTTGCTTTTATATCCGGCGCATCCCCGTTTGTTTTCATATGGATTGTGTGGGCTGGATTGTGGGTCAGAATCGCCCAAATAGGATGCAGTTTTCAACACTGACAATCTTTTTCGGAACACAGGGATTCTTCCTCTGTCCTCCTTTAGAGATGTGGTGTTTGTGTGCTCAAATGTCTCCTGATAGTTAGCCTGCACCCTGCGTGGTAGCTGCTGCTGCTATCGGTGTGTGAATGAGTGTGTGAATGGTAACGTGGGAATGGGAACAGGTCTCCCTTGTAAAAGAGTCTTCGGTCTCAATGGGATTTACCTGTATAAATTAGGGTTGAAAAAAAGAAATAATTAAAAACAATTCTTTGTGCATTATGAATTAGCATTTTGGTATCTTCGATTGCTAAAGTATCCGCTCAAATTATTTAACCTTTCGATTCGATCGCAAAACATCGTGTCCCGAATTAGTTTTTTAAAAATGTAATTCTTTCACCCCCTTTGGACAAAAGCGGTAGTATTTTCACTATGCCAGCTGTTGTTCCTGGGTGAGCGTATAAACCCATGACAAAGGAAAACTATATAAAAATAGCATTCTTTGCACTGATGGTCTCGTTACATGTAATTTATTATCATCAGAGGTAAAATGAGACCGTTTCAGAAATATTAAAAAGTTCCTCGTAGCTACTTTAAGTTAAAAGGATAGATAGATAGATAGATAGATTAATTGACTAAAATACAGCAGTAGCAATGTATTGTTGGGACTTAAACATGTATGTCTATGCATCATCAGGAGGCCTATGTGATGGCGAGCGTAGACCACCCTCATGTGTGTCGGCTGCTGGGTATCTGCCTGACGTCCTCGGTGCAGCTGGTCACTCAGCTGATGCAGTACGGCTGTCTGCTGGACTACGTCAGACATCACCGCGACCATGTGGG
>CM047525.1:24429109-24466609 GCA_026122265.1 Ammodytes dubius
TTTTTGTCAGTGTACCTTTTTCAATACCATTACTGTGTTGATTTTTAGAATGTGATCTATGTTAAAGGTGCTATGAGGAACTTTCAGTTTGTGTTCTTTCTTACTACACAAGCTGTTGTTCCTGGGTGAGCGTATACCCATGACAAAGGCATCAAGTAAAACTATATAAAAATAGCATTCTTTGCACTGATGGTCTGGTTTGCTGTTGCATGTAATTTATGATCATCAGAGGAAAAATTTTACCGTTTCAGAAATATTTAAAAGTTCCTCGTAGGGACATTAAATCAAAGTTTTTAAATGAACTTGTGTGCTGATATAATACCAGCTGTATCATATTTCATGAATGCGTTTAAGACTTATACATCACCAATGTGATTAATATATTCCTGTAATGTTTAATACCATCAGACACACTTCTTCTGCCCTCTGGTGGATTGTCTCTGCATTGCATTGCTCACATATATACACAAATATATTGTGGAAAAGATTAGATAAGAATTATGTTTATATTGTTACTACTAATTTAACATCAATTAACCTTATAGAAGCCACTTATAATTACTTATTATTTTGTACCTCATTTAATAGTGAAGTCTTGTTGAAAGTGTGTATTACATATGATACAGCAGGTAAATCCATGTATCCATCCTTCTCTCTATCTATCTATCTATCTATCTATCTATCTATCTATCTATCCATCCATCCGTCTCTCTATCAGAGGGACCTCCCCAGTCCGACCGACAGCCGGTTTTACTCTCGACTGCTGAGTACGGAAGACACGGAGGATTTAGTCGATGCCGACGAATATCTTCCTCCATACAAAGGACTGGACAACAATGACAACCGCCCCTGCAGCGCCGCGGTATGTGAACAATAACAGATATCTATCTATCTATCTATCTATCTATCTATCTATCTATCTATCTATCTATCTATCTATCTATCTATCTATCTATCTATCTATCTATCTATCTATCTGTCTGTCTGTCTGTCTGTCTGTCTGTCTGTCTGTCTATCTATCTATCTATCTATCTATCTATCTATCCATCTATCCATCTATCTATCTGTGTCTTGACTTTTAGTTTGGACTACATTTACGTAGCGTTATTGTTAATAAGACAAAAACATATTTTTTTTGAAAAGGTAAATATCTCACATACATTTTCTTTCAGTGTTCAATATGGTGTGTCGCAGCCGTTTTAATGAGGCTATTGATTTCTGTTCACAAAGATGTCTGACTTGTTTATTGTTTATGGAAATAGAAATTGTGAAATGAAAGCTACATTTTGAATAGTCTATTTAGCATATTATTCATACTGTTTATGCCTAGGCTGCTTTGTCTTGTGATTACCTGTAGAGGTCTGTGGGCGAGCTTTACGCACCGCTCAGGTACTTAGGACAGGTGTGTGTATTGTTTTGATGAAAAACTAAGTGTCAAGGGAAAGAGGCGGTGGGTTAAAAAAGTATGTCAACCGCTTATTTAAGTTCACTCGTTGCTTTCAATTTTCGTTTGCCAGTATATTTTACTTTATTTAGAAGAAGTGTGGTTCTTTTTTGAGCTGTAAAATAAATACAATATTTTTTTGAAATTGCGAGTGCTTGAAATTGTTTGGAAGCTGACCTTGCCTTTGGTCTGTGCAATAAAGAAAATACTGTCTATCTATCTATCTATCTATCTATCTATCTATCTATCTATCTATCTATCTATCTATCTATCTATCTATCTATCTATCTATCTATCTATCTATCTATCTATCTATCTATCTATCTATCTATCTATCTATCTATCTATCATCCATCTATCTATCTATCCATCTATCTATCTATCCATCTATCTATCTATCTATCTATCTATCTATCTATCTATCTATCTATCTATCTATCTATCTATCTATCTATCTATCTATCCATCTATCTATCTATCCATCTATCTATCTATCCATTTATCTATCTATCCATCTATCTATCCATCTATCTATCTATCTATCTATCTATCTATCTATCTATCTATCTATCTATCTATCCATCCATCTATCTATCTATCTATCTATCTATCTATCTATCTATCTGTGTCTTGACTTTTAGTTTGGACTACATGTACGTAGCGTTATTGTTAATAGGACCAGATCAATTCTTTTTTCAAAGGTAAATATCTCACAAACCTTTTCTTTCAGTGTTAAATGTGTTCTGAGCAATAATCCAACTCCATGTTCCTGCTTCTCTTCCCTCACATCAGAACGGTCGCCCCGTCAGAGGAAACAGCATCGCTCTACGTTACATCACAGATCCAACGCACAACTCACCGGACTCCTGCACGGGCCACGGTACACTGCTCTATAAATACTAAATACCTTTGGAGTCCTGACTAAATACTGTGTCAATTAGGAACAGAATAATTAAGAATCTAATGAGTAAATAAGTGTAAATATACACAACCAGTCCAAAATGTTATTCATAACCCCCATTGTTCCGGTTATTATTGAAATTGAAGAATTTTAAGTGCAGTGAATGTGCTGAAATGGAACAACAGGAAGGTTTAGGTTACTAAAAATGTAAAACAATTATGTACATCTCTGTACATTCTCTAGTTGTCAAGGTTTTCTCCATAACCTCTGATCCAAACAACAACTCTGCACTAAACTTATTTGGGTCCTCAACAACACAAACACCAAATATAAAGTATATCGAATGAACGGTTCTCTGTAAATAAACACCTACATTTTACTCACTTTCAATTTCTTCAATTTGTTCATTGTATATGTAACTTATTTCATCTTATCTCATTTTATTAATTGCACATTCGAGTGGAGATAAACTTTATTTCAATTCCTCTGTTTGTCTGGAATATATTGTAGAAATTGACAATAAAGCGACTTTAACTTTGACTTGACTTTGACTCATCCTGGTTTTTCTGTCTTTCAGAGTATATGAACCACGAGAGCCTTCAGAGTGAAACCAGCCACAGCAGCCATCAGTCGGAGGTTATGAATCCCAACTACGAGGACCTAAGCATGGGTTGGGGCGCCACTTCACCCCCCTCTCCGATGGAATACCTAAAGCCCTTCTCCATGGTTCCTGAGGCCCCAGAATACCTCAACACGGCCCAAAACTCGCTCCCTTTGGCAGCCTGCGACAGCCTCGACAACCCTGACTACCAGGCCGATTTTCTGCCTACAACGAACACAGCATTTACCAGGAACGATTTATTCCTCCCAGCTGCGGTTAACCTCGAGTATTTGGGTCTGGGCGCTGCACTGCATGCCCCCGTCCGCTAGGGGGCAGCGGCAACATTAAGATTTTAGACAATACAAACTTGAAACTGTGAGGGTTTTGTCGCCTACTTTGTTTAAGGCCACTGACAGTATTTAATTGAGTTGTTTATATTGTACATTTAATTTGTATCTCGAAATCTTCTCCGACACTGGAACAGAACACACTGCATGCACTCGTGAGGAACCAGACTTTTCCAGGGATTCAAACTCACTAACTGGACATTTCCTTGAATATTTAAGAGGTTGCATTACATTTTTGCAGAATTTCATGAAAACCAAGGAGCCACAAAAACACTTGATGTTCCCTTTGAGGAACAAACTTATAAATATTTCTAAAACAGTCTAATTTTTCCGCTGATGATCATCAGTGCAAAGAATGCTATTTTTATATAGTTTTTCTTAATGCCTTTGTCATGGGTATACGCTCACCCAGGAACAACAGCTGGCACTTTTGTCCAAAGGGGGCGTTAGAATTAACAGGAACTGAAAGTTCCTCAGAGCACCTTTTATCTCTAAGGCGTTTTCCTTTACGTTGCATCTTTCCCTGGCCAGCATTCGCATGAATTCCATTGGTACTAAAAAATACAAGCATTACGGAAACAAGATCAGAAAACAAGATCAGAAAACGTTCACAAAGACGCTGCAGAGAAGAATATTGATTTATTTGGGCAGTATTCGGTTCAACATCGACTTATCTCATCTCGTCTCTTCAACTGGTATGAAAACAAATGGTATGCAAACAAAGGAGGCCTAAGGTACATAGGACCGTGCCTGTTTACAGAGCCTGAGCCGTGTATTAACACTGGATTTTTTCAGCGCGCACACACACAGTACGGAGTGGTAGCAGATCATGAGAAGATATTCACTGATTTGGACAACAAGCATTCTCCAGAAAAGCTGATTCCACCTTTTAACACAAGTGAACGTTTGTGAAATCATTAAAACCTTCTGACAGCATTTTACTTGAAACACTTATTAGTTAAGTTTAGATTTGTCTCTTTTTATATGTGAACTTGCTCTGATGAGTTTCTACTGCGGTGTAAAAAGTTTTTTATTTTTCCTTTACTTGACAAAAATGAGCCAAGCCTATTTACTGTTACTGCACATTGACTGTTGAAACTTACCCTGCATTCCAACCCCCATACTATCTACTATTTAGTATGGTAGAAAAAAGATTTAGGATGTCCCGATTCTTGTGGTCGTATTTAGTACGCTTCAAAAATACCCGGATGTCTACTATCTCCTGCCGAGATTTTTAGTGATAAAAACAGCATCCTATTTGGGCGATTCTGACCCACACCGGAAGTGACATCACATCGATGGAGCCTCTGTATGAAAACAACCGGGGATAAGACGAATATAAAAGCAAGAGGCAAGATCAAGGATCCATGTTATGTTATGATGACATAAATAAGTTCAAGTATGTCCCAATTGTAGCATACTGCATCCTAACTAGATTATTTTAATGGTCAGATGTAGTATGTATAATAGAAAAATTAAAGAGTATGAGATTTGGAACACAGGGTTATTGCTTGTTACTGTTTGTCTCTGTTATAAGTGGAATTGTACAGAAGCTGAGATAGCGGTTGTTTATTGTTCCTGAGGTTCTTGACGACATTCATTGTTCATCTTGTGCTTAATATAAAGGTCACACATTATGTAAAATGCACTTTTTCATGGTTTTTCAACATTAATACGAGTCCCCCTCCGGTGTGACTAGAGACACAGCAACCCTCTCTCTTTCTGTTTTTAAAAACCCTGCCTCAATATAGAATTTTCCGTTCAAATGTGTAAATTTGTACAGAATTTCCAGAAAGAAATTGTCAAAAGAAGAAGATTAATTGAATTATTGTTTCATTTTAGCTTTAACTGTTGTTGAATGTGAGATTAGATTGTAAAGTCACAGGTAGATGCATCTTTGTTGTTTACAGGCTGCAGCTAACCTGCTTACAAAGCCACAAGTGTGTTGAAAAAACATTAAAGTTGTTAATTGTGTCTCATCATGTGACATTGGTTAAGATGAGTTTCTGTATACAGGGGCATGAACAGACTTTCTAAGGGGATGGCGAAAAATATAAAAAGGCCCAGTTTCTATGTAAACAAACTTGTGGCCGGAAGGTCTGTGTGCTGACAGTGGGGAGGGTCCGGTCTGACTAACTGGAGGCTAGATTGATGACTACATGAACCAATCAGGGATCCGTTAGTTCCACTAACGGACAGAAAGCGCCTCAATAATTTTCATTTACATTAATAAATGTTGTCCACTCACTTGCAAACAAGACTCCGAGGTACTTGTTAACTCCTTCCCTTGGGGTAAGGACTCATTCCTGGAGTAGACAGTCCATTGGTTTCCTGTGAGAACCATGGCCTCAGATCTAGAGTTCCTCTAGCAGGTGGACTGAAGAACCAAAAATTATAAAAGAGATTTCTGCTTTTTTCAGTAGATCAGAAGATCGACCTGGTTTTATTCAGCAAGCTTAGCAACAATACACAAATCCCAAACAAGAGTAAATAATTAAAAAGAAAAACAGTTGATCCAGAAAGTTAAAAACAATCCAAAGACCAAGACTTCTTCGGTGCTTCAAGGAACTTTGAAATATTTCTGAAACTCATTTTCCCTCTGATTATCATAAATAACATGTAACAGCAAACGAAACCATAAGTGCAAAGAATGTTTCAAAAGTTTACAAAAGTCAAAGGGTATGAATCTGTAGGACAAATTATCAACATATAAGGTCATAGGTTAAAATACAAGCATGGCAAGGCAAGTTTATCTATAAAGCACAATTCGGACACACTCAAAGTGCTTTACAAGGTCATGAAATACATCAGGATTAAAATACATCAAGTACAGAATACATGTTAGAAAAGTGAATAAAAGATATGAATAGAAATAAAACATTTAAATAAAATAAAAATTACAGGTTAAATGGGAAACAGAAGGCAAAGTATCAACATATAAGGTCATGAATTAAAACACAAGCATTTCATTGACTGCATGGAATATGTAAAAGCCATTTTATGTTTAGTGTGTATTCTACCTCCCACCACTTGGGGCAGTATATGCTTGTTGAATCATTCCCAAAGTGCATATAATCAGGGAGGTAACTGGCAGCAGCTGTTGCTATTTTCTTGTGGAAGCAAACAGTCTAGATCGTGCTGACAGAGGTTGATACGTATATTGTGAATTACAAACTTGATAGATTATAGGAAAAGGCTTAAAGGATGTTTGGCCTGCTTTTGTTTTTTTGTTTCAAAAGGTTTTAGTTTAAATAAATCCCTTTTATTTTTAATGGAAACCAGTCGAATGGACAATCTTAGTTTTACGCGCATCAAGAAAACTTTCATTTAGCTACTAAACCATAGTGGCAATAGTTTGAATGTCAAACGGGCCACTACAGCATATACAGGTAATGTATTAAAATAGCTGGAAGACTCCTTATTCCTTTCTTCGAAAAACACAGGTCAAATTTAGTCAAACTGAGGTCAAATTATACCTCTATTCGACAGCATAGAACTCCAGAGTACACAAGGCATGTTTTACTAAATGTGTTTAGTAAAAGGTCCAGGGGGGGGATTATCAGTGTGTTTAATTTTAGCACTGATTAGAAACTTAAACTTCTGCATTGTGACATGAACCTCAGAGATAAATGCTGATCTACAAAGCAGAGATGATCAGGTCCATGTGGTGGAGTGTCAGTGTGTCTGCAGAGACGGTGTAGAAGGACAGAGCAGCAGCAGAGCAGATACACTGATGATACTCTGTCACATCCAGAGGAACACACAGGGAGGATGGTGGACTCTGTGTCTGACAGTGGAGCGGATCCTCTCTCCACTAAAACACCTTGATGATCACTCACTCACTCACTCACTCACTCACTCACTCACTCACTCACTCACTCACTCACTCACTCACTCACTCACTCACTCACTCACTCACTCACTCACTCACTCACTCACTCGTCCCATCTGTTTATAGAAGAAGAAAGACAACAGAAGATAGGAATCAGAATACAGAGACTCGCATCAGCTGTCAGTCAGTGACTAAGTTTACATTTATATATTTCCTTTTGTCTTTTTTTAATGTCCAAATGTTCTTATATTGACATATGTTATGTCATCTTTTAAAAGTTAAAACGTAAACTTATTCAATGTTTATATATGAAATTTCCGTGTGCTATGAAAACGTTGATTTGATCTAAAACAAATCAAAATGTTTTAGATCATCAAACAAATATAAATTTAGACAAAGATAATTGGAGTTAAAACAAAATTTAGTTTTTAAATGAGGAAAGCAGCTTAAACAAAGTTTACGTTTTACCAGGAAATACTGGATATTTACTTTTATACTGTGTTCAGTGACATTCAGCTGAAAGCATCATGGACTGACTCCAACCCTCTACTCACTCGAGAGTCTCCAGTCTGTAGTGTGGACTCTCCTTAAGATCAGACAGAGGCTTCACTGCTGAATCCTGCAGGTTGTTCTTGCTCAGCTCCAGCTTTCTGAGATGGGAGGGGTTGGACTCCAGAGCTGAGGCCAGAGAAGCACAGCTGATCTCTGACAAACTGCAGTCCATCAATCTGAATAAAGAATAAATGATGCAAATAAATAATAATAATCCAATCAGATGTGTTCAGGTCATTGTGTTCAGAATAGGGATGGGTATAATTCCGGTTCCAATTCCGATTCTGGATATCGATTCCGGTTCTTAACGGTTCCGAATTTCGATTCCAATAAGATAAAAGAAAGGGGGTCAAATGTTTATGTAAAAAAATATTTCATATTCATTTTTTTCTCTCTCAATCTTGTTCTTGTAAACAGGCAACATAAAATAAATGAAACCCACAGTCACATCTCCACTCAGAGCTTTTGGAAACATAACCAATGGGAAATATTGTTGTCTTTAATCAGGCTCTTTAATAAGTCATATTTGAGATAATCAGAGGGGGAATCTCTGATATATTCTACCTGAAATCAACATATTGACTTCTTTTCTTCTTTCTATTATTTAGTAACTATTTATATTATACTATATTTCTCTTGCTGAGAGCGATAACGTTGCGTGCTGTCTACTGTCTGCAGCTGCTACTGGCCGTGTGAGAAGCCTACTCCCGACACAGACGTGGCTGGTGCTTTATATACAGTCTATGGGCCGGTGTAGTAAGTCGCGTTGCTATGTGCCGCTGTGCACCGTTTATGTTATGAGCCTAGTGTGAGGCTCTCAGGCGCTCGGTTGTAATGTGAACCGCGCAACGTTATATGTGAGATGCTTTTGCAGAGCTTCTTTAACACAGTTATTCCTCAAATGACCAGTAAAAGTAGCCAAATTTATCGCTGGTCGCCGGCTTTGATCAATTAATTTGCTCAGATGATAGCAATCTTCCTTAATAGGTCCATGACAGCAATGCTGTTGAACATGCTAACCCTTAGCTCTAATCAAAACACAGAAATGCCTGCGTAGTGACGTCGCATGAGGTAGGCACGTCCTTGAGCGCATGCGCAGGAATCGATAAAAATTATAGAAATTTTCATTCCTTTGGAATTGAATTTAGCACCGGTTTCGGTACTCATCCCTAGTTCAGATGGATCAATATCAATGAACAGTTATTATTTTCTAAACAAATTGAAATAAATGCAAACCAAATAAATAATTATCACAATATTCGTTGGATCTTCACTTTAAAATGGGAGAATTAATTTACCTAAAATTGTGAACATAAATGTACTTTAAACATGTTCTACAGTTTTTTAGTGACTGCAGACTTAACTGTGTACAAGAGAAAGGAAAATATGAACACATTTTTTTTATAACTTTTTGGATGTAAGTTATGTTTGTACATAAATTAGGTTTAATTGTTAATTTATCTGATCTACAAGAGTCAGTGAACGGACCTCAGAGTCTCCAGTCTACAGTGTGGACTCTCCAGAAAACCACACAGCAGATTCACTCCTGAATCCTGCAGGTTGTTTTTACTCAGATCCAGCTCTCTGAGATGGGAGGGGTTGGACTTCAGAGCCAAGGCCAGAGAAGCACAGCTGGACAAACTGCATTCACTCAATCTGAATAAAGAATGAATTATGTAAGTATTTACTTATGAGTATGTGGAAATGTTCTCACTTGATTTAAAAAATGTAGAACGCAAAATCATCGTTGGATTTGACACGTGCGTACCAGACAATTTTGTTCCTACCACTGCGTGTATGTAAGGAAATCAGAACTGGCAGGCATGTGTCCGCTTTCTACAATCAGCATACCGACATTCCCTCATTTCTCTGTACAAATGTGAGTCTTTGGGAGCTGAAAAACTGTCCTGTCATACATTTAATTTAAAAAAAATCCTTACAAAAATAATTTTCTTTACTCTAACAATTGTTCAACCATTTCGAAAAACAGAACATTTCTAAACTAATTTTAAATTTCTTTAGATTTGTGCTCAGGCAAATCCTGAACATCTATGAACCAAAACTTTAAACCTCAGTCGAACAAATAGAAAACTCTACATGAGCTCCAGTCAGTGAACTGACCTCAGTGTCTCCAGTCTGCAGTTTGGACTCTCCAGTCCGGCACAGAGAGCCTTCACTCCTGAATCCTGCAGTTTGTAGTTTATACTCAGGTCCAGATCTCTCAGATGGGAGGAGTTGGACTTCAGAGCTGAAGCCACAACTTCACAGTGAGTCTCAGAGAGTCTACAGCCAGAAAGTCTGTAATGACACATGTATTAGAAAATGTTATTATGAAAGAGGACAACTGATGACAGAGCAGTTTGACATTTCCTGATTTGAGAAACATTTACTCGTCACATCAGAGGTTCAGGTAAAACATCTTCTATATGAGTAAACAATTACACATTTATAGCGTAATGAGAGGACTCAAATATTGAAATTACTGAAAATGCTCATCCTTCATTCAGTTAATTTTATCTCACTGTGTTTGACGTGAAAAAAATAATTCTCCTCTCATCTGAAGATATTTAATCTTTGTTTTGCTTTAGTCTCACAGATGACGGAATAGAGAATGTAGTTACACAGTCTGTCTCTGTGATCTGATCCCATGTCTGTCTGCATAAAGTTAGCATGAGGCCATTTAGATTAGAATTTTTTTTTACAACTCAGTCAACAATTACAGTTGGAAAAGATGATCTCTATGATCGTTATCGTTATGATGAGTTGGAGGAGTGGAGGAGAGCCCCTGCTATTTCCTTTCTTCAATTAACACATACAACCTTAATAACGTGGATAGAATAGAAGCCGAAATCATTGGCTCAGCGCGCGGGCCAGGCGCAATCACTAATAAAGTGTGTGGCGCCAGATGCGCAATGGACACACTGTGTCATTCACTGGGAAGCGCTGCTAGCGTCAAGGCAGCTCATCCCCGAACTTAACAAAGTTTTGACAGAGATTGTGAGTGTGTTCAATTTAATCAAAACCTGACCAAGGAAATTGCGACTGTTCTCCGCACTTTGTGAGGCGATAGGAGCTGATCACACACACAACAAACACACACACTGATCATACAGCTCGGCTCACACTATCTCTTTATGATCATTTATAAGTAGCCTACTCATACGCCGCCTAACTCAATATGTGAAGGCAAAGAGCTAAGAATGCACAGTTGTCAGCTCAGCTTGGTTCTCCAGCCGAGTCTGCCAGGAAAAAGTGTCCGAAAAAAGTGTCTGACAGGCGGCCACAGGCAGAGCGTAATGCCCCTTCTCCTGCGTGCTGTTTGCTGCTGGAGAGAGCGCATGTAGTTTATCCGCTCCAACTGCTAATGGAAACGCACCTAATTCTCTTTTCTTTTTTGCAAACTTTCAAACGATTCGCTTCAAACTTAGATGGAACGTGGATAGTGAGACGAGGTGTTGTAGCGCGTCTTCGAGCTCAGAGGGGAGATATGGCTCTTTTTGGAGGAGGAGCAGCGCATGTATGAGGCTGCAGCGCGACAACACTTTGCCTCACTGTGAAACGGCACAGCTGTATGATCGGCTCTCGTCTTATCTCCGTGAGATGGGCTTTTCTGCTGTCAGTACAGTTCTCAGCTCTACACTGAGCATGACTTGAGAGTGGCAGTATCGAGCCTGCGGCCCTATTTTGATAAGATGTGCAGTGCAAAATAGGCTCATTGCAGCCACTAATGCAGGTCTAAGACTCACAAACTGACTTGCTCATCGTTTTTGCCAATTTCTTTGGCTCAGATTGCAAAGTGATGACACAAATGCTTATATTTTCTCTTATTACTTTCTCTTGCTTATATATTTTTGAATTGTCTTACTTGATTTTATTTCAATACATTTCATACTTTTAAGCCTGACCTATTTTGTTACTATTTTGTTCGGGGAACGGTGGGACTTGAAAATATCCCCACCTCCAAAGTGGGGAATTACTAGCTGTTGTATCTACAAAATGGCAAACAACAAGACTTTTGTCCGGGACTCTATATGGCTAATTGGAGGCGTTTCTGAATGCAAATGGTCTGAGTGTGAACATGCATGGTACTTAAGAACAGGTGGGATTTATCAAGATTGATGACTTACTGGTCTGCGTACGATAGGCCTGCGCACGTTTGATAAATACCGATTTTTTTGTACTTAAGCACATAATTTCATTCGTAAGAGTGACTTTAGAACCTTTTCTACGCACTGTTGATAAATGAGGCCCCAGGACTTCAGAAATCTCTTTTGGAAAATGAAAAAAAAGTGGTATAACCTGTATGTCTAATTATTTAAGACACCTTGCAGAGCCTACTTATGAAATAATAACTTTAAAGAAATGTACTTGATTCACTGATAACTGTAAAATACTGTATCAACACTTTACAGCTATGAACACAACTGAACATCTACAGTTTGCAATCTGCCGACATGATTCCTGAAACAAATGGAACACTTTAAGAATAAGAATCATCGTCTATAATGTGTATTTGACTAAATAAAATTACTAATCTAATAACTACATTATTATTCTACACTGATTTAAGAGATATTAATCACATCTGGACTTACAGAGCCTTTCTGCAGTTCCTCACAGCTGGAATCAGTCTCTGTTTTCCTTGGTCTGATGTGTTGTATGTCGTCAGGTCCAACTCATCCAGAACCTCCTCTGACATCTGCAGCATGTAGGCCAGAGCAGAGCAGTGGATCCCAGAGAGGAACTTCTTCGATCTGTCCTCTGACTTCAGGAACTCTTGGATCACCCGATGAACTGAGAGGTCGTTCATCTCCATCAGACAGTGGAATATGTTGATGTATCTATCAGGAGATCTGTTACCAATGTTCATGTCCTTCAGGTTCTTGATGACTGCCTGCATGGTTTCTGGACTGTTGTCTGTTGGACCCAGCAGGCCTCCTAAGAGGATCTGGTTGGACTCCAGAGAGAGGCCATGAAGGAAGCGAACAAACAGGTCCAGGTGGCCATTTTTACTTCTTAAGGATTTCTCTATGGCACTTTTCAGGAAGACATCCAGGGATGAATTATCATATTTCTTTCCCAGAAAGCCCTTCAGTACCTTTGTGTTGTTGTTGGTGTAACAGTGGTGCATGTAGACTGCAGCCAGAAACTCCTGAATGCTCAGATGAACAAAGCTGTAGACTGTTTTCTCGAATATCACACTCTCTCTTTTGAAGATCTCGGTACAAACTCCTGAGAACATCGATGCCTCTGTGACATCCAGACCACACTGCTCCAGGTCTTCTTGGTAGAACAAGACATTTCCTTTCTGCAGTTGTTCAAACGCCAGCCTCCCCAGCTTCAGAAGAACTTCCCTGTCGGCCTCCGTCAGCTCCTGTGGACTCGTCTCATGTCCCTCTTCATACTTCTCTTTCTTCCTCTTTGTCTGAACCATCACAAAGTGTGAGAACATGCCAGTCAGGGTTTTGGGCAGCTCTCCTCTCTGGCCTGTAGTCAACATGTGCTCCAGAACTGTAGCAGTGATCCAGCAGAAGACTGGGATTAGACACATGATGTGGAGGCTCCTGGATGTCTTGATGTGTGAGATGATGCTGTTGGACAGCTCTTCATCACTGACTCTCTTCTTGAAGTACTCCTCCTTCTGTGGGTCAGTGAAGCCTCGTACCTCTGTCACCCTGTCAACACATGTAGGAGGGATCTGATTGGCTGCTGCAGGTCGGGAAGTTATCCAGATGAGAGCCGAGGGAAGCAGATTCCCCTGGATGAGGTTTGTCAGCAGCACGTTGACTGATGACTTCTTTGTGACATCAGACACAAGCTCATTGTTGTGGAAATCCAGTGAAAGTCTGCTTTCATCCAGGCCGTCAAAGATGAACAAGACTTTACAGTCAGCGAGCTTCTCTGCTGTGACCTTCTGTAATGTTGGATGGAAAACATGGAGCAGATTGAGAAGACTGTACTGCTCATCTCTGATCAAGTTCAGCTCCCTGAACGAAAGCAGAATCAGCAGACTGACGTCTTGGTTTTCCAAGCCCTCTGCCCAGTCCAGAGTGAACTTCTGCACTGAGAAGGTTTTTCCAATTCCAGCGACGCCGTTTGTCAGAACTAATCTGATGTGTCCCTGTTGGTCAGGTAAGGCTTTGAAGATGTCATGGCATCTGATTGGAGTGTCATGGAGGGTCTTCTTCTTGGAAGCGGTCTCAAGCTGCCTGACCTCATGTTGGGTATTAACCTCTTCACTCTGTCCCTCTGTGATGTAGAGCTCAGTGTAGATCCTGTTGAGGAGAGTTCCACTTCCTGTTTGATCAGTTCCTTCAGTCACACGTTCACATCTCCTCTTCAGACTGATCTTATGTTCATCTAGAACCTCCTGCAGACCACCACTCACTAAGACAGAGACAAAACAAAGAAAATGTTTTAATTTAAATCTGTTAATTATTTTAAAGGCCGACATTACGAGGTATCTGGTAATTTCCTCTGCAAACATTCACACAAGAATAAAGATGTAAATATTGTGTTTTTAAAGGACATCAAATTCATGTAATCCATTAAAAGATTCATTGTATCATACAAAACAACAAATTAGACAAGAAGAATCCTGCTTGCAGATACACAGTGGAGGAAATACTGTAAGTATTTGATCCCTCACTGATTTTGTAAGTTTGGCCACTTACAATGAAATGAACAGTCTATAATTGTGATGCTAGGTTTATTTTAACAGTGATAGACAGAATATCAAAAGGAAAATCCATTTCATTGAGTGAAATAAGTATTTGATCTCCTATCAAAACATTGCTTAGTACTTAGTGGAGAAACCCTTGTTGGCAAGTACAGAGGTCAGACGTGTCTTGTAGTTGATGACCAGGTTTGCACACATCTCAGGAGGGTATTTGGACCACTCCTCTTTGCAGATCCTCTCCTAATCTTTAAGGTTTCACGGCTGTCGCTTGAGCTTCAGTTCCCTCCACAGATCTATTGGATTAAGGTCCGGAGACTGGCTAGGCCACTCCATGACCTTAATGTGCTTCTTCTTGAGCCACTCCTTTGTTGCCTTTGCTGTATTTTTAGGGTCATTGGCGTGCTGGAAGACCCATCCACGACCCATTTTTACGGACCTGGCTGAGCGAAAGAGGTTGTCACCCAGTATTTCATAGTACATGGCCCCATCCATAGTTCCCTCGATGCAGTGAAGTCCACCTGTCCCCTTAGAAGAGAAACACCCCCAAAGCATAATGCTTCAACCTCCATGCTTGACTGTGGGGATGGTGTTCTTGGGGTCGTAGTCAGAATTCCTCTTCCTCCAAGCATGGCGAGTCACTATGATACCAAAGAACTTGATTTTGTTCTAATTTGACCACATCACCTTCTCCCAAGCATTCACTGAGTCGTTCAGGTGTTCATTGGCAAACTTCAGACGGTTCTGTACATGTCCCTTCTTGAGCAGGGGGGCCTTACGGGCACTACAGGATTTCAATCCATTACGGCAGGGGTGGCCAACCAGTCAGAGACTAAGAGCCACATTTTTTACTGTGTTACTGCAAAGAGCCACATCGTACACCCGGGTACACATGAACATCCCCCCATCCCTTCCTCATACACGCACACACACACACACACGCACGCGCACGCGCACACACACACACACACACACACACACACACACACACACACACACACACACACACACACACACACACACACACACACACACACGGCCTTAACTATGTTTCACCCGTTTCAGTTGAATTTTGTATTATTATTATTTTTTAAATAAATAATGCTTGTGCATAGAGTTGCCGAAAATTCCCGGAATTGACCCTTTTCAATTCCCGGGAAAAAAGAGCCTCCTCCCGGGAGATCCCGGGAATTCCCATTAAACCGGAAGTGCCTTTTTAATACTTTATTTTGTACCCACGTACTCGGCCGAGTGGTTTATTGGGCACGTTATAGCCTCATAAGCCCAGGGCAGACTGGATGCTAGCTCTAGAATGAACTAAAGTTAAGTAATCTAAAGGCGTTTTCAGACGGGAGGAGACTGTCTGTGCACTCGACACGGATCGGCGGAGAAAGGAGGCTCCGCGAGGAAACGCTGTGCGGTAACCATGGAAACAACTTTTGTTTACAACCCTGTGTCGCTGCTGTTAAATATCTACTCATATTGTTAACATTTGTTTAGTTAATAAGTGGATTAGTTATTCAGTTTGGTTTGGTTTAAATGTCTACTTTGTGGATTAGGTCTAGGTTTCACTTTAGTGTTTGGTGGAGATGCTCCAGCTGTTTCATCTCATTAGATTCATGTCGCTACAAGAGAAAGCAGCAAAAAAAACAGGCTGCTTTATGTTCATCATACAATCTTGACTTGAATACAGAAGAATGGTGAATATCACCATCTCATTGAGGAGAGAAAAGTAAAAACATGTTCAGCTGTGCCAGGCTGCAGGCGCGTGTGTGTATGTGTGTGAGAGAGAGAGAGGAGCACAGACGTGACAGTTTAGCTGTGCGGCCGCTTGTCGCTCCGTCTGTAGAACTGCGGACTCTCTCTCTCTCCACTCGCATGTCAATAGCTGCGTTACAGACGTAACAACAGTTTAGTGTGGCCGCTTGTCGCCACGTCTGTAGAACGGTAGTGCGTCTCTCTCCACTCGCATGTCATTGAAAATGTATTACCAGACACGTCAAAAGCCTCCCTTCTGAAAAGGCCATGATGGCGAGAGTATATTTTATTAATAAAGGCCACTATTAATGAATTAAAATAATTAAAAAAATTTAAAAACGGGAGGACGGGTCCCGTGGCCAATTTCCGGTACTCCCGGACTGACTCATTTTGCGGGAATCCCGAAATCCCGGGACCCGTCCGGCAACCCTACTTGTGCATGCTACCAGGCCCAGGGGCACAAGGGGGCCCTAAGCTAAGGTACTGATAACTTGACATGTCTTATAGCTCAGTCACTCATGTCAATAAAAGGTTCCAAAAAGGAATAGCCTAAATATAAGGAAATAAATCCTCATGGGCCCCTCAACTAGTAGGGGAGAAATACAAAAGCAATTGTAAAGCAACAGCATTATTAGCTCTGTCTTAGGGGCTTCATGAGGGGCCTCTAAGGCCCCCACACATACAGCAATAAACTTTATATGTGTAAATTCTATACTGTTCATAAAAAGTAGCTATCCACCCTTTATCTGTTCAAATGGGTCTCTCCATCATATAACATGGTGTCCCAAAATCATCTGGGAAACACTGACTTTCTTAATATGTTTTTTGCCAATAATTGTATGTATCTGTGCGGAAAAGTCAGTGTACCTGACTGGATAGGTAGGAGTGGGGGGGCCCTTTGAGAGTCTTGGTCCAGGGGCCTATTATCTCATAATCCGTCTAAGAACCAACTGGATTCCACAATCTTTTGAATTTTCGCATTATTTATAAAAAAAATAAAAAAACGGGGGGCCCCACACTAGGACTTGAAACGGGCCCCCAGATTGTTAAGGCCGCCCCTGTGATAATGACAGAACTGGACTCCTACAGTACTAAGACGACAGGCCAGTCATTTTCAACAATGAACATTGTGTGCACTGCCTCACACACAAACTCTCAGTTTAACCAAGTCCACAAACAAAAATATAACAATTTAAAATAGCGTTTTTCTCTTACTATGCATGTTGCTTAGTGGGACTTACTTTTAGCATGGAGTGAGCTGAAGTGGCGCTGAAGATTTGAAGCCTTGAAATGCGCTAATGACGCCTGGCATATAAGGCAGAATGGCTTGGTATAACGTTCAACAAAAAATATAAACTCTCCCACTCTGTTTCGGAGCGAACTTGACACAAATGGTTTACTCACGGAAAACCTCCCTCCAAGCTGAGCGGGCAGTTTTAGGTTGCGTCCACACCAAACGTTTGCGAACGTTATGTTGCGTCCTCAATTAAACATTTGCGAACAGGCCTACACATACACATTAACAAAATAAAAAATGAAATAATAAACAACATGTAAAACGAACGTAAGAGCCGCATGAAACGTTTGCGAACATGCACACACATAGGCCCACACAAAAAAAAAAGTATAGAAAAAAAATAAAAATAAATTATAATCACAAAATTTGATATGAACTGAAGAGCCGCACGAAGCAAGGCAAAGAGCCGCATGCGGCTCGCGAGCCGCAGGTTGGCCACCCTGCATTACGGCATAGTGTGTCAGTGTTACCAATGGTTTTCTTGGTGACTGTGGTCCCAGCTGCCTTGGGATCATAAACAAGCCCCTCCTGTGTAGATCTGGGCTGATCCCTCACCTTTCTCATGATCATTGATACCCCACGAGGTGAGATCTTGCATTGAGCCCCAGACCGAGGGAGATTGATGGTCATTTTGTGTTTCTTTCATTTTCGAATAATCGCACCAACAGTTGTCTCCTTCTCACCCAGCTTCTCGCCAATGGTCTTGTAGCCCATTCCGGCCTTGTGCAGGTTTACAATCTTGTCCCTGATGTCCTTAGACAGCTCTTTGGTCTTGTCCATGATGGAGATGTTGGAGTTTGATTTATTGACTCTGTGGACAGGTGTATTTTATACAGGTAACAAGTTGAGACAGGTGTGTTTTATACAGGAAACTAGTTGAGATTGGGAATACTTTTTTAAAGCACGAGGACTAATCTGTGGGAGCCAGAATTCTTTATGGTTGGTAGGGGATCAAATACTTATTTCACTCAATGAAATGCAAAATAATTGATATATATATTTTTTTACATGATTTTCTGGATTTTCTTTTTGATATTCTGTCCATCACTGTTAAAATAAACCTAGCTTTAACATTATAGACCGCTCATTTCTTTGTAAGTGGGCAAACTTACAAAATCGGTGAGGGATCAAATACTTATTTCCTCCACTGTAATGCCACAAGCTGACTCACTTTGTTCAGTGCTGGTCTGACTGGCTGTCTGCAGTCCAGGTCTGGTTCTGGGTGTTTGTCCACACTGGGGACAGGAGGAGTCTCCTGATGGATCAGACTGGTCCCAGTATGAGGTGATGCATCGTCTGCAGAACCAGTGTCCACAGCTGGTAGAGACCGGATCCTTCAGGACGTCCTGACACAAAGCACAGCAGGACGGCTGCTCCTCCAGAGAAACTTTACTCCTCTTCCTCGTCCTGTGAAGACATTCCGTTATTAATTAATGATTTTTTTGCTGTTTATTGGGGAACCATTGAATTTTTTTGGGGACCCACTCAAATCACCACCTGATGGTCCCAGGGACTCACTACATTGAAAACCTATCCACATCACTGCGAGTTATAGAACATCGTTGTCAGGGATCCATATTTAAATTATAATTAATTATTATATTATTTATGTATATTATATCACTGCTCTTCCTCTCTCTGTGAATTCTTTTTTGTTGCTGTTGAAAAATGTCCAGAAACTGGACCACTATAATAGGACTATTAAGTGTTACTTTTCAGTTTGAATTTTGCATTCAGTCTGAGAGTAAAATGATCAAACCCTTAAACATGTACCAATCTGCCAGTAGTTTTTTATTAATACAAACTCAACACTTTGTGCAGCTACAAAAATGTAAAAGTCAAGTAAACGTAAAAGTCACTTTGGGCAGTTTGGCTCGAGTTAGTTAGTTTAAACTGAGGTGATTATTGGTGTAAATTGGTTGATCAGGAGACTCAGACTCACATCATGTAACAGTGGTGTCTCAGGTTAATGAGTCTCAAGTCTCACTTCAACCCACTGAATCAAAGCGATCAAAACTATTCTACAAAGGCTTTTCCACCACATGTTGCACTTATAGGTCCACATCATGAATATTAATCTTATTATTTTAGTATTGTGTCTCTGTCTTCAATGCATCCTCTTCCATCTGGTCAGTTTACAGTAGAAACAGTCTCTTACATTGTGTCCGAGGGTCCAGGTTCATCAATGACTTCTGCAAGATGATCATTATCATCACTCTTAGAAGACAAACGGCTGGAGGCTGCAGACTCTGCCCTGTGTCTCAGGAACTGAATTCTGCAAACACACAGATGTTTTAATTAATTTTACATGAATCCTTGATAAATTATTTCAGGACAAAGCCATTCAGGAAACTTTCACGTAATCTAAAAAACCTGAATTGATAAAAAAAAAACACTTAAACCAAGTGTTAAAACTTTAGTGTTTTCAAGAGCTGTACCTCAAACTTGTTCTACATTTTTGAGACGTGGTATGTCATGACTCACGGCTAGGCAGTCTATCCTCCTTCTCCTCTATATGTTTTCCCTTGTCTGTCTCTCCTCTTTGTGTTTCATGTGTCTACCTCCCTGTTGGCATGTGGGCGTGGCGGCACTCCTGGGCGGACTGCTCCAGGTGTGGATCGTTGGCTAATCAGACCTCTCTACTTAAGCCTGTGGACTCCAGTCGTTCAGCGCCAGAGTATACTACGTACCAGAGCGGCAACTTACCCGAGATCAAGGATATCTTTGTTTGTTGTTTTCTTCATGTCTCCAGTTGGAGTGAGTTCTAACTTTGCTCCTCTTTCCTTCCGTGCCAGTTGCCTCCGCTGTTCACCTTTCCTGCTCGCCTGCCTGCGGGTTTCCGGATATCCACTCGCCTCTGCTCGCCACGCCATTCAGCCGTCCAGTGTCCTGCCTGCCTGCTTAAATAAACATTGTTCTAAACTGACTACCTGAGGGGTATACTACGAAGCGAGATTAAGGGCTGAGCGAGGTCTGTTGAGTCTAAAGCCAGAATTTTCAGTATCACGAAAGGTGGCTCTCTTTTTACCTGGCTAGATCACCGTGGTAACAGAGGCTGCACGGCTAACCTGCTCAGAGCAGTTTTTGTTTCAGAGTTTGAGCTTAAATTCGGCTCTTAGAGCGCTGCCCTTCAAGGAAACTACACATTTAGAAATCCCGCGGACCTGACAATATTGTCTGAGCGCTACATTCTCACTGAGGAAACTGTTACATCTAAACTTATTGATCAGTAAGTTAATGAACGAAACGAAGCCGTGACATTAGGTTTACAGAGTGAACTGTAACATTGCGCTGGGGCTTTTTGCCACATGCATACAGTTATTGAAAATGTAAAGTAGCCCACACCTATACTGTATGCAGCGCCACTCTATGCTCTCCTCTCAAATGGTTTTACCTGGCGATCTACACACACTGACTCTTAATGAAGCGTTCTATAAAATCACAGGTTGCAACATTATTTCACTGTAGGCTTCTTTCTTTTCATCAGTAGCGATTACAGTTGGGACGTGACAGGTGACAGCTGTCACAGTTCGGACATCTCTGCAGACTCGCAGGTTAAGGCCAGGACACACCAGCCCGAAAATCGCCGTCGTAGAGTCGATAGGGGGTCGGGAGACGAATCTGTTTGGTGTGTGCCGTGACGTCGGCCGACGTAGCTGTCGTCGGGCTTGTTTTGAGCCTGTCGCCGCCGATTGAACATGTTCAATCGGCGGCGACAGGCTGGCCGACCGTCTTTCATTTGGAGCAATTTGATTGGTGGAGGGCTAGCGAATCAGTGAAGCCCGGAAGTGAGGCGAGTAGCACAAACAGCTAACAACAGCTAGCCATCGTTTTAATGTGTTTGTTCGTTTCGTTTTGAGAGTACTCACATGCATCAACCCTTGTTGACTGCTCGACACCATGCTCGACACTCTCTGCTAAAAATTGTGCTCTTATGGTCCATAAATATAAATACGTATTTCTATCTATGTTTATGGTCTAGAGAGCTTTCCCATCATTTCCGGCTTTCGTATTTTTTCGGGCCACAATACAGATTAGCGCCGCCTGCTGTTATGGAGACATTACGTCCCGCGCAAGCAACAGAGCGCACGGAAAGTCAGCAGTCAGTTTGGTGTGTTCTCTGGCCGCGACGGGAAGCCTGGAGCTTCCTGAAACGGCCGACACCATTTTTTGCGTAGTCGGAACAAGTAGAAACAAGTCGGACTGGTGTGTCCTGGCCTTTAAGCTTCTCACAGTAGATTCATATTTGTCCGGAAAATACAGACTACAGGTTTTGTATATAGGCTATTTATTTTAATGGTATTTATAAGATGCAAATAAAGGGCTATTGGCCTAAATCAAAATCAACATTTTATTAATTTTGATGTGGACAGTGGCCCAAAACTAAAGTGATTTTCCACATAGGCTATGCTATTCATTAGGGGACAATGTCAGACTTAAATCAGATTCTTAAGTGTAGGATTATCAACTAGGCTAAATGGTGTACTGTTTAAATCCGAGTTCAACCTTTAATTGCATTATAATGTCACGTTACGCACTGCGAGAACGATCTGTAAAATAAATTAATCCCAATTTTCTGACAACATTCCACTCTCTCCTTATTTGCAGTAAGAGTTTTTTCGGCTCTCTGTTTTCTGCTGTTCTGTGATCATTCAGACTGACATACTCTTCCTCTTAAGTGAAGTTAGCGACGCACTTTTTTTTTTTTTTACTCAGCTGCTCGCAATCAGTCCGTTTGTGTAAAGTTAGCGGCACAAGATCAGTCCAATCTGTGCGGAAGCAGAGTCAAATGACGGGTCAAACGCCCCCCTTTTTTGTATTTGTATTCTTTATTTGATTTTAACCCTGTGAAGCACCTTGAGTGGCCCTGTGCCTGAAATGTGCTTTATAAATAAAATTGCCTTGCCTTGCCTTGAAGCCGAAACCCTCGTTCAACATAAGAGGTTGATAACTTCCTTCGTGATACCGGTTAGTTCTGAGCGAGGGTATGTGTTATGTTGAACCAGATCAAAAAAAGAGAGCGAGGCTCTGTTGAGTTTCTTTCGTAGTATACCCCTCAGGTATCTGTTCTGCTTTTGGGTCCAACCTCGAGCTATCACAACAGAATACTCTGGCCAACATGGACCCAGCAGATACGGACAGGCTACACCAAGCGTTGGGAGCGCAAGGCACTCTTGTGGGACAACATGAAGTGGCTCTCCGAGACGTTATCTCCTCGCTGAGGGAACTCACCGCGAACGTGGCGGTGTTGGGAGGACAGCTCCACGGAGTCCTCACGCACCTAGTTCCTTCCATTCCTGCTCAACGCGACCCAGTTCCAGCACCTGTCCTTCCGCATGCCCGAGAGCCTCGTGCACCCGCACCGGAGCGCTATGCCAGGAGTTTTGGGGTATGCCAATCGTTTCTCCTCCAGTGCTCTTTAGTTTTTGAGCAGCAACCCAGCTCTTATGCCTCGGACCGAGCCAAGATTTGTTACGTCATAGGCTTACTCTCTGAACATGCTTTGACTTGGGCGTCTGCAGTGTGGGAGAGGCAGTCCGCTGTATGTTTTTAGTTTCCTAGCTTTGTAGCTGAAATGAAGAAGGTCTTTGACCACCCGGTCCGGGGTAGGGACGCTACTAAGCGTCTACTCCAACTACGACAGGGGGCTCGCAGTGTTGCAGAATATTCGGTGGAGTTCAGGGCGTTAGCAGTGGAGACGGGGTGGAACGACGAGGCAGATTTTCATAAGGTACAGGGATGAGGGTGTGAAGTAAGAAGGTAATTATAATTATATGGATATATATACTGATTGTATAGATATGGATATATTGATTGTTTATAAATATAAATATAGATATATGCATTGTATAAATATATAAAATATAAAAAATTTATAGTATATTAAGTTGTATGTAAATGGCAAATATAGTATCGCCAATAGTACAGAGAATATATGGATAAGAGAAGCGAATATAATTATTATTTTTATTTTATTTTATTTTTTATTTAATAAATATTTTGATTTTTAATTTTTTAAGGAAGGGGGTAGGATTAAATAAGTGTATACTTCTTCCTGCTCCTTTTCAGGCATATCTCAACAACACAGATATTTTTTTTTTTTTTTTTTTTGTGAAAACATAATTTTTGTTTATTGTATTTCCATGCTTTTCATTTTGTTTTGTATGTTGATATGTCTGAAATAAACTAAATCAAATAAAAAAAAATAAAAAAATTACAGGGGGTTTTTCTCAACGGATTAGTCGATTCCGTTAAGGACGAGTTAGCAGTGCGTGATGAGTCAGCAGATTTAGATGAGCTATTAGACAGGACAATCGCCTCCGAGAGCGTCATAGGGAAAGGACCGGTCGCTCTCTTGGACCTTTTGTTCCGCGTTCCTCTCTTAATCGTGAGTTAACTATGACATTGATGCGATTAATCGCGATTAAATATTTTAATCGTTTGACAGCCCTAATATATATATATATTAGGGCTGTCAAACGATTACAATTTTTAATCAGATTAATCACAGGATTCTGTGGATTAATCACGATTAATTTCCCCATTCGAAATATGCCCGAAAAATTTGAATTTTCTGTGTATATTGTTGTATGAACGGAAAGATAAATGACAGAAGGTGGATATGTACATTAAAAATTTGTATTTTTATTAATTGAAAATCCAAATGATGGTTTTAATACTGAAAATAAATTTAAATCAAACTAAAATATATACCTACCACACCATTATTCAATTGGTCTGTCTCTTTACTATGTCTTTGGGCAAATATAGGCTATATAATGGCATTTATTTGGTGAAGCTATAGACCCCTTATCAGTCTACGTCACACAGCGTCACTCCCCGCTCAACTGCGCATGTCCATTGCAGTAAGAGACAAGAGCGAGACGAGCCACAATCATGTCTTGTTGTGCTGTTGGATGCACAAACCGTTTATTTTTAGTTTGACTGGTGATAAAGCTAGTAAATGCCCAAATGCACCGCTGTATAATTACATAAATGAGTTGTGAAATGTTTACAATAAGGACAGTGACCGGAGACGAGGCTATAGCAATGGAAAGCAATGGAGGCTTATTTACAATGACCCAGACGTTATACATCTCCGTCCTCTTCCCTTGTGTTTGACTCTATGGTTTGACTAGGCAGTAGGGGTTTGCACGTGTACATGTGTAGCCGGTAAGTAGGCTAAATCATACCATTTAGGAAAAATCAATAAACGAAAACCGAGTGGGGTCGACATGTGCTAGCCTACTGTAGGCTACTAAAGCAGATAACACAACACATTATTGTGTTTGGTTATAATATTTATTCATTTAACTATTTAACTGCTCCACCATAAGTTTCACTTTCCTTTTCATCTCCGTCTCAAACAGCTGGTCTGATAAGCTGGTCGGCTCGTGAGCCCAACGGCCCCGAAAGCAGGAGTCAGTCTAAAAACAGATGATCACGGCTAGTTATGATCACTTTTAAATCAAAAAGCTAAATTATGAAATAAAGGCATCTCTGCCCCTCTCTGTCTATCTGTCTGCCGGTCTTAACTGTCACTCTCCAACAGCAGTCCGGCCACTGAAGTCGTCGGGGCCATTTCTTCTCATCATTTATCTACTCAACTGCCGGCAACGCGTATGGGTCATTAAGACGTATCTCGTTCAATAGTGTTAATGTTTCCGCATAACCAATGTTATCACTCGCTGATAAACTGTTTTTAGAAAGCTGACAACATCGCTATTTAGCACCATGGACCTATAAAGAAACACCGCAAGTGCAATATAACCAAACGGGTAACCATGGCGACCAGCCAAACAATTTTTCTTTCTGCAGGATGGCAGCGCGCGCATCCGCCGTGTTGATAAACAGAAAAGGGGTCTATAGGTTGTGCATTCTTGAATACAACTTGATTAGGCTACAGTCCGCAGTGTGTGTGTGTGTGTGTGTGTGTGTGTGTGTGTGTGTGTGTGTGTGTGTGTGTGTGTGTGTGTGTGTGTGTGTGTGTGTGTGTGTGTGTGGTACGTACGTACGTGTACGCACGACCACGTCGTAGGGGACTGTTCATTTGTGCCAGGAAGCCGACGTTATGTTGATGTCTGATCACACACCTCTGAAAACTGCAGACGTTTGTGTCCTCGCGGGCTCTGAACAGAGCGGACAATGTTTCTCCTCCTGTTGCTCCCGACATCAACTGCCACCCGCGGCAGTTGATTTTATATACTATCAATATCCGTGACACAGACGTGGCCGTTAGCAGTTTAAAACACGGCACGGGCTAGCGTGCTGCTATGTTTGGCCGCGCGCAGCTACTGATCCTGGGTCAGCCACAACATTGAAGTGACTGTAGTGCAGAGCGGGTGGGATGCACGGGGCGGATCATTCTGCACATGCGTTAATTGCGTTAAAAAAATTAACGCGTTAATTCCAGAAATTAATATATATATATACAGTGATGCCGGTAACGCGTTACCGGCATCGGACCTCTTTTTTCAGTAACGAGTAATCTAACGCGTTACTATCTCCAAACCAGTGATCAGATTAAAATTTTCCTTAGTGAAACATTTTACATAACTGCATAAATGAATGCGATTGCGATTTAATGTAAATAAATGTGCGCGCATGTGTCTCTAAACGCTCCAACTGCTCCAACCGCTCCTCTCGTCTTTTTGGTAGCGCCCCTTGTCTCTGACATGCAGTGTGTGTGTGTGCCTGTGTGTGTGTCTCTGTGTGTGTGTCTGTGTGTGTGTGTGCAGCAGCATTACGACCAAGCTGGGGCGCAAAACAAATGTTTTCCGCCCCATAAAATATAGCGTCTGCTATGGGGATATTTAGGATTCGGGTACGGTGACGTTGAAGAGATAGTGTTTAAAACTTGGAAACTTATAGTCACGTGGCGACCGGTGGCCGTACACACCCAGTCTATCAACACATGAGACATCGCAGAGAAAAGTCAAATGAATGCATGAGAGTGAAGGGCCAAGCACATTACGTTTAAAGACACTGCTACTGTCTTTGCACTTTGGAGGAATGCATTTATTTTCATGGGGGGAAAACCTTTTTTTTCATTACATTTTTTTAAACCATAATTTGTATTATTTTGAAAACAGTATGCCTATAGGCTACTAGCCTACAAGCTTCATTTTATATATTTTCAATGATTCTTAATGTGCATGTTTTAAATTGAGATATATAGGTTTCAAAACCTGTAAAGTAACGTTTAAAGTAACTTGTAATCTAACTTAGTTACTTTTAACATCAAGTAATCAGTAAAGTAACTAAATTACTATTTTAAGGAGTAACTAGTAATCAGTAATCGGATTACTTTTTCAAAGTAACTGTGGCAACACTGTGTATATATAATATATATATATATATATATATATATATAATATATATATATATAATATATATATATATAATATATATATATATATATATATATAATATATATATATATATATATAATATATATATAAGTAAGTAAGAGGCTAAATATGAGGAATTTTGTGTGAACAAATAATTTGGAGACACTGGGTCTGATGAATTAGAAGCAATTGAAGAAAGACACATGGATTTTCCATAAAAATATTAATAAAAAAAAAATGCATGCAGGGTCCTCTGGGTTGGGCTTGGTGCTCTTTTTCTTTAACGAGACCTATTTCTCTGTAATATAATGAATGCATTTAAATGCAGTGAGAGGAATGAAGCAGAAGAACTCTTGTCCAGCTATGCCGTGATCTTAATATAAAAAACACAAACTCACATATTCATCCGCGCCCCCCCTGCCATAACCCCGCGTTTGAAAATCACTGGCTTAAGCAATTCTAATTTAAAAGAGCAAGAAATATACACAAATGCATAGTTTTATCTTAAAGGCAGCCTTATAGAGTCATACAAAAAAAATCCTTCTCAATGATCACTTCTGCCCCACTAGAATATGTGGTGGTCTGTTTGTCTGAACAGTCTTCCTCTCTCTGGCTGTATTTTACATAGTAGAATTTGTCACAGTGTAGAAGCCTCGACCCACACTACCCTCGCGATCGATCGCGATCGACCTAGTGGCCACCCCTGGTCTAAAGCACACCTGTGCACTAATCATGATGTCAGATCAGCATCTTGTGGCACACCTGTGAGGTGGGATGGATTATCTCAGCAAAGCAGAAGTGCTCACTATCACACATTTAGACAGATTTGTGAACAATGTTTGAGAGAAATGGTACAATTGTGTATCTGGAATGAATTTTAGATCTTTAAGTCCATCTCATGAAAAATGGGAGCAAAAACAAAAAGTGTTGCGTTTATATTTTGTTAAGTGTATATTACTTCCACATTAGACCAACAAGATTTCTTAAGCAATAGTTTTTTTAAATGTAGCCAACGTTGAGCGCATGGACGTAATGGCTCGCGCTGGACAGTCTAATAAATTGTAGGGATGACTAGTCTATTCAAAAACAGTAAGAAAGAAAATCAAGCACAATGAAAAACGCTTTAGGAGCACTTCAGCCTTAACAGTCTTCTAAACAATTACCACGCCGTTAAGGTACAGCGGTTCAGTGCGCCCTTACTTTGTTTCTGAGGGTTCAGGTTCATTTCTGAAGTTTGGAGCAGACCATCTGGACCAGTCACTCTTCACAGACGTGCCGCTGGAGAATACAGCCTCTGCTCCGTCCTCCTCTTCCTCCATGTTAACACTCATCTTCTGGACTTCAGCCAATCTGAAGTGAAACGGTAAACAATGACTCAAAGTACAAGTATGAAGAGAAACAAGTTTGTTAATTAGTTGCAAGCCAAACTGAGAGAACAGGGAGAGCCAATCTATTCTTACACTAAGAGACATTGCATAGTCACACAATCTCTCTCATACGCAGCATATTGCAATGTTTCTCAAATGGGGGTATGCGTACCCCTAAGGGGACTTTGGAGTACTGCAGGGGGAACTTGAGATTTTATTTTAAATATACAATTTATGCATAGTTACTAAAATATTCAGAATAGAATAGGTAAAATAAAAAGGTTTTGGGCTAAATTAGAAGTTCGACAATCACTATAGTTGATTGTTTTTTTCAGTGACAATTATGTTTTTAATAAATTAGACAATGATGCCTGTGGCCACCCCTTTGGGCACCCCAGATCTGATAGGTTTCTTTTTTATCTGATTTTTCTTCTTCCTTCTGTGGTACAGCCTGCAAGGCATTGCACTCTCAACTGCAATAAGCATAATTAAAAGATGATACAAGTATTTGACATAAAGTTTATGTTTTAATGTTGTAATTTTTTTTGTTATTTTCATTATTCTCAAGTCCCATCTTGGCCACCCCCATCCAAAATGTCCTCGAAAACCCCACTGGGCACATCACTTTATTGTGATAATTTAGGCAATTTTTTCTATCAAATATTGTGGCCCTTTCAAGGGGTAAGTGGCTGAAACAAATATTTCAAAGGGGTACATTGTTGAAAAAAGTTTGAGAAGCATTGTATACTAAAAGCAGCCAATACTCCACCTTGTTTTTTGCTTTAATTCTGTGCTTGTTTTCTAAGATCGATATGTATTATCTACACTATCACAATGCTCTGTCCACAGACTAGACAAAATGCACAACAAAAAAAGTCAAGAAGAATCCTTTCTTTATGAGATCTCCAGTCTGACTTACTTACTTTCAGCTTAAATGTTAAATGCTCATGTGATGCATGATACAAACCAATTTGATTATTTATATTTCTTGATTATTAACAGCTAGTGTTTACAGACATCAGCTGACGGATCAACAGTCTTACTTTGTACATGGCTGATCTGAATGGCTGTCTTCAGTCAAGATATGGTTCTTGATCGTATACACTGGTTGTAGGAGTCTCATCATGAAGCGGACTGGTCCCAGTACGAGGCGATGCGCTGTCTGCAGAACCAGTGTCCACAGCTGGTAGAGACTGGATCCTCCATTCCTTTTCCTGTGGATACATTTCTTTATTAATAAATAATAGTTCTTTGCAATCTAGTCTTCATCCTCATTACCCCATCTTCCCCCAGGTCAGTTTACTGTAAAACTAGTCTCTTACTTTGTGTCTGAAGGTCCAGGTTCAATACCGAAATTAATAGAAGAATTTCTAATATTTTCTGATAAAGAACTCTGCAAATACAATGATTTTTTATTGATATTACATGAATCCTTCATACATTCTCTCATGTGAAGATATTTCTTTAAATTATTTGTTGTGGTTGTAAAATTTCAGATTTGTCCACAGATGGTCACAGAGAACAGTAAGTGTTACTTTTCAGTTTGAATTTTACATTCAGTCTGAGAGTAAAATGATCAAACCCTTAAACATGTACCAATCTGCCAGTAGTTTTTTATTAATACAAACTCAACACTTTGTGCAGCTACAAAAATGTAAAAGTCAAGTAAACGTAAAAGTCACTTTGGGCAGTTTGGCTCGAGTTAGTTAGTTTAAACTGAGGTGATTATTGGTGTAAATTGGTTGATCAGGAGACTCAGACTCACATCATGTAACAGTGGTGTCTCAGGTTAATGAGTCTCAAGTCTCACTTCAACCCACTGAATCAAAGCGATCAAAACTATTCTACAAAGGCTTTTCCACCACATGTTGCACTTATAGGTCCACATCATGAATATTAATCTTATTATTTTAGTATTGTGTCTCTGTCTTCAATGCATCCTCTTCCATCTGGTCAGTTTACAGTAGAAACAGTCTCTTACATTGTGTCCGAGGGTCCAGGTTCATCAATGACTTCTGCAAGATGATCATTATCATCACTCTTAGAAGACAAACGGCTGGAGGCTGCAGACTCTGCCCTGTGTCTCAGGAACTGAATTCTGCAAACACACAGATGTTTTAATTAATTTTACATGAATCCTTGATAAATTATTTCAGGACAAAGCCATTCAGGAAACTTTCACGTAATATAAAAACCATGAATAGATACAAATATTTAAACTTATTGTTGGAATTAGTGTTTAAGAGCTGTAAGTCAAACTTGTTCTACATTTTTGAGATGTGGTAGATATGAACGTAATAATGTTACAAGATGGCGTCTGCACACTCATAACAGCTGATGTTAGGAAAAGTCAAACTAAATATTTTCAAAGAAACAAAGGCTCTCAAGTGTTTGCTAAATACATTAAATTAGAGGAATTTCAGTTTGAAACAGTATCTGCATGTATAGTTCCAAATCATGAATTTTAATCTTATTATAGTATTGTGTCTCCGTCTTCAATGCATCCTCTTCCATCTGGTCAGTTTACAGTAGAAACAGTCTCTTACATTGTGTCCGAGGGGCCAGGTTCATCAATGACTTCTGCAAGATGATCATTATCATCACTCTTAGAAGACAAACGGCTGGAGGCTGCAGACTCTGCCCTGTGTCTCAGGAACTGAATTCTGCAAACACACAGATGTTTTAATTAATTTTACATGAATCCTTGATAAATTATTTCAGGACAAAGCCATTCAGGAAACTTTCACGTAATCTAAAAAACCTGAATTGATAAAAAAAAAACACTTAAACCAAGTGTTAAAACTTTAGTGTTTTCAAGAGCTGTACCTCAAACTTGTTCTACATTTTTGAGACGTGGTAGATATTACTTTAAAATTATTCAACTGTACTGTACTCCCCTGATGACAGAGTGATAGAAAAACTGTCAGTGATCCAATTTTTTATCAGATTAATCACAGGATTCTGTGGATTAATCATGATTAATTTTACCATTCTAAATATGCCCGAAAAATTCGAATTTTCTCTGTATATTGTTGTATGAACGGAAAGATAAATGACAGAAAGTGGATATGTACATTCAAAATTAGTATTTTTATTAATTAAAAATCCAAATTATGGTTTTAATACTGGAACCAAATTTAAATCAAACTAAAATATATACCTAACACACCATACAGTGGCTTGAAAAAGTATATACCCCTTGAACTTTTCCACATTTTGTCACGTCACCACACACACGTACATTTATTTTATTGGGATTTCATGTGATAGACCAACACAAAGTGGCGCATAATTGTGAAGTGGAATGAAAATGAAATATGATTTACAATTTTTTTTATAAATAAAAAACTGAAAAGTGTGGCGTGCAAAAGTATTCAGCCCCCTGAGTAAATACGTTGTGGAACCACCTATCGCTGCAATAACAGTTCCAAGTCTATTGGGGTATGTCTCCACCAGCTTTGTACATCTACAGACTGACATTTTTTCCCATTCTTCTTTGCAAAATAGCTCAAGCTTCAGATTCAGCGTCAGATTGGCTGCAGAGTGTCTGTGAACAGCAATTTTCAAGTCTTTCCAGATATTCTCAATTGGATTTAGGTCTGGACTTTGACTGGGCTATTCTAACACATGACTATGCTTTGATCTAAACCATTCCATTGTAGATCTGGCTGTATGTTTATATATAGATATACAGTATACTGTTCATAGCTAGGAGAATACAGACTATGCTCCGTCCTCCTCTTCCTCTATATTAAAACTCATCTTCTGGACTTCAGCCAATCTGAGGTGAAACGGTAAACAATTACTGTGAACTCAAAGTATGAAGAGAAACCGGTTTGTTAATTAGTTGCAAGCCAAACTGAGAGAACAGGGAGTGCCAATCTATTCTCACACTAAGAGACATTGCATAGTCACAAAATCTCTCTCATACGCAGCATATTGCAATGTTTCTCAAATGGGGGTATGCGTACCCCTAAGGGGACTTTGGAGTACTGCAGGGGAACTTGAGATTTTATTTTAAATATACAATTTGAATTCTGCAAACACAAATATGTTTTTATTCATGTCACGTGAATCCTTGATAAATTATTTCAGGACAAAGCCATTCAGGAAGCTTTAAGGTAATTTAAAAACCATGAACAACCACACACGTACATTTATTTTATTGGGATTTCATGTGATAGACCAACACAAAGTGGCGCATAATTGTGAAGTGGAATGAAAATTAAATATAATTTACAATTTTTTTTATAAATAAAAAACTGAAAAGTGTGGCGTGCAAAAGTATTCAGCCCCCTGAGTAAATACGTTGTGGAACCACCTATCGCTGCAATAACAGTTCCAAGTCTATTGGGGTATGTCTCCACCAGCTTTGTACATCTACAGACTGACATTTTTTCCCATTCTTCTTTGCAAAATAGCTCAAGCTTCAGATTCAGCGTCAGATTGGCTGCAGAGTGTCTGTGAACAGCAATTTTCAAGTCTTTCCAGATATTCTCAATTGGATTTAGGTCTGGACTTTGACTGGGCTATTCTAACACATGACTATGCTTTGATCTAAACCATTCCATTGTAGATCTGGCTGTATGTTTATATATAGATATACAGTATACTGTTCATAGCTATATATATATATATAATTTAATTGTTAACTTACACTAGGCAAAGTTGCCCTGTTCTGTACTCAAGCACGATTTCCCCCACTCCCCCGCTGGCCTGTGCTTACACTGCTCCTGGCCTGGGCACGATTGCTCCTTCCCTGCATCACCGTGCGCGTTTAGGATTTGGAGCGTAGGCTACTTGTAGGCTATACGATTGTTTTGAATATTTTCATACAGCGAAATTTGCATAAATTATATTACTTCCACATTAGACCAACAGGATTCCTTAAGCAATTGTTTTTTTAAATGTAGCCGACGTTGAGCGCGTGGACGTAATGGCTCACGTTGGACAGTCTCATATAAATTGTAGGGATGACTAGTCTATTAAAAAACAGTAAGAAAGAAAATAAAGCACAATGTAAACGCTTTAGGAGCGCTTCAGCCTTAACAGTCTTCTAAACAATTACCACGCCGTTAAGGTACAGCTGTTCAGTGCGCCCTTACCTTGTGTCTGAGGGTTCAGGTTCATTACTGAAGTTTGGAGCAGACCGTCTGGAGAATACAGACTCTGCTCCGTCCTCCTCTTCCTCCATGTTAACACTCATCTTCTGGACTTCAGCCAATCTGAAGTGAAACGGTAAACAATTACTGTGAACTCAAAGTACAAGTATGAAGAGAAACAAGTTTGTTAATTAGTTGCAAGCCAAACTGAGAGAACAGGGAGTGCCAATCTATTCTCACACAATCTCTCTCATACGCAGCATATTGCAATGTTTCTCAAATGGGGGTATGCGTACCCCTAAGGGGACTTTGGAGTACTGCAGGGGGAACTTGAGATTTTATTTTAAATATACAATTTATGCATAGTTACTAAAATATTCAGAATAGAATAGGTAAAATAAAAAGGTTTTGGGCTAAATTAGAAGTTCAACAATCACTATAGTTGATTGTTTTTTTCAGTGACAATTATGTTTTTAATAAATTAGACAATGATGCCTGTGGCCACCCCTTTGGGCACCGCAGATCTGATAGGTTTCTTTTTTATCTGATTTTTCTGATACAGTCCGGTCATGGTACATGGCCAGAAAAAAAACATTATTATCACAAAATGTTTGAGAAGCATTGGTGTATTGTAAACTAAAATCAGCCAGTACTCCACCTTTCATTCTGTACTTGTTTTCTATGATACATTTGTATTATTTACACAACGCTCTGTACACAGACAAAACAAAATGCTGAGTTCATTCTCACAATACTTGTATATACAGTTCACAGGGAGAAAAAAATTACTAAGAGACTGTGACAGTTAAATAGTAAGAATGTCTTAATAACACTCACCCTGCCTCAGTCTTCAGCTTCCATCTTTCCTCTCTGCTCTGTCGACTCAAAATGAAGTCTGACCCGTTTGAATACTTTCACTGACAGGGTTCCCTCCCTGTTCTAATGTAGCACGGTTACCTGGTTGGTTAACTGTTGCTCCGCCCAGCTCCATTTACAGGAAATCATGTGTTTATCTGTGTTGTGAGTGAGTGCGTGCGTGCGTGTGTGTGTATGTGTGTGTGTGTGTGTGTGTGTGTGTGTGTGTGTGTGTGTGCGTGTGTGTGTGTGTGTGTGTGTGTGTGTGTGTGTGTGTGTGTGTGTGTGTGTGTGTGTGTGTGTGTGTGTGTGTGCGTGTGTGTGTATGTGTGTGTATGTGTGTGTGTGTGTGTGTGTGTGTGTGTGTGTGTGTGTGTGTGTGTGTGTGTGTGTGTGTGTGTGTGTGTGTGTGTGTGCGTGCTTAGGCTTGACTGGGATGTGCCAGACTTGCGTGGACCTGCGCAGTTTTGATCGGCATATTGCCAGCACATTGCTCTGGATGCTCAAGAACGATGCTTGATGGGAAACGACTTGCTGAACACATTAAACGGAAATCTTTTGGAGTTTTCGCCACGTGCTACTGATGACACTGTTATTGTGAATTAATGTAAAAGTAATCAGTGTTTCTGCCTTTTACATGTAGTGTATTGAACTTGTCTTAAAGTCAACAGAAAATGTAGTTACAGTTGAGGACAGAATTATTAGCAATATTATGAAAGTAATTGTGTATCCTTATTGCTGTACATTAAAGCTTGGGTGGTTGATTTGGGGAGAAAATGGCAGTTGGGATAGAGATTCGAATCCAAATACCTCAACCGCTCCACTTGTTCTCTTTGATCCCTCCCCTATGGTCCCTCCCTGACACGCTCTACACCAACAAAGTTGTGCCAAAGTGAATGGACAGTCCCAACAGCCAATAAGAATAGAGAATCGGAGCCTCACTCTGATTGGTCAAAGTGTCAGCTCATGTTAACTTTGACCAGAAATCACATACCCCAGCTTTAACGTCTAACTTTTTTAATAGCCTGTGATGTTTACTTTTGATAGGCCTACTGAATGCAGTATACATGTCCTGCCAAAAGTTAGAAATAACTTTTTTTCATTGGTCATTGTGAATGTGCTGAAAGTAAAGGTGGTTTATTTTCTGAATCGAAGATCCAGATTGAAAAATCACAAATTTCCCAGCTTGTCTCCCTGTCTGTCTCTGTCTGTCTGTCTGTCTGCTGTGTTGTATGGTTGAGTCTCAGTTCATTGTCGAGTCGGCAGCACCACCTGCTGTACAAACCAACAAATAGCTATTGTTGAGTCATATATTATACATTCTTTCATTTTCACAGTTAATTTTCCTGCATCTATTGTTTAAGGTGGAGTCAATGATTCTGGCAAAAGCTTTGTTCTTTTGCCGATCCAATACCTGTACATACTTTATGTGTGGCTGTGCATTGAAAAAATATCTTGTGTTAATATACAGCCTAGACACTGTAAACATGTATCTAAACAAAGGGTATGGCAACAAAGGGATCCCACCCCAGCAGGCAAAATGTCTGTCTACTGAATGTGTGTGGTTTGTTGCTGCAGTTTAAGCGTCTTAAAGCAGCCGCACCCTAATTTTGAAACTGAATCTACACCTCACACAAGAAACAAAACATATACTTTATACAGAATATTATAAAAAGCAAAAAGACCGAAAACATAATTTAAAACAAACTAAAAAAATAGGTTATCGTTAAAAAATAAGCTTTTTGACAAAATCACTTTTTGTCAACTTCAATGGGAGATTGTGTCAAGGACGTCACACCACTACTGAGTGTTATTTTAAAAGGTATTTTTAACATCACAAAATGAAATTCACTTAAATTAAAACTCAATTCATATACTTTGTGTTGTGTGGAAGTGGAAGAAAAAATACATACAAAATAAACTATAAGCAAACGTACCTTTAATGTAAAAACACATAGCAAAAATCTTAACTTCTCAAACAATTCAAATGCAACATTCTCTTCACATTTTTACCAGCATGTCCGTTTGTAGAACCAAAGGGCAGTGGTTTAAATATTCTGGAACCAAAATCACCCTGCATTCCAATCCCCATACATCCATCCCATTTAGTACGCCAGAAAAAAATATTTAGGACGTCCCAATACATACATGTCAAAAGATGTATGGCAACAAAAAAAATACCCCGATTCACTAATATACCTATTTTGTTTTTGTCATATTTTCCATAGAGTCTCAGTCCTCTTCACAGCAGACCCGGGTTAGAATCCAGCCCGGGTCGTTCTCTGCATGTCATTCCCCTCTCTGACACATTTTCATCTCTGTCTCTACAATATGAATATGTCAATAAAAACCATGGAAAATGCCCCCCCCCCCAAAAAAAAAGAAAGAAATATATATAATAACAATAATCTATAAAAGAATAAATAAAGGAAAAAAAAATATGTGATTTGGAACGCAGGGTAAGTCTAATTCAAATTCAGAGACAGATTCCCAGACACTATAACTTGTGTCTCAGTCATTGGCTTTCTTAGCTGTGTGGAAAAACACCTTAAAAACAGGTCCACAGTCCATTTTTCATGTGTCCAAACTCCCAGGGCATATTCACAATAGTCTGTGTGGTGTTTGTGCGTCTATGCCACCGCGGGGATGAAGTACTGCAGTGACACATCTTCATGCAGCAAAATCAGGTGGAGAATGCTCTCATGGACAATATCTGAAAAGAGCAAGAGAGAGAAAAATTCAATTCAATTCAATTCAATTCAATTCAATTCAATTCAATTCAATTCAAATCAAATCAAATCAGTTTTATTTGTATAGCCCAATATCACAAATTGACATTTGCCTCAATGGGCTTTACATTCCATACAATATGATACAATATGACACCCTGCCCTTACACCCTTAGCTCGGCTGAGAAAAAAACTCCCAGTAAAAAACCCTTTACCGGGATTAAAAAAATGTTTGAAGAAATCTCAGGGAGAGTCGACAGAGTAAGGGATCCCTCTCCCAGGACGGACATGCTGCAATAGATGTCATAAGTAGAGAAAATCACGAAGGAATTTGATCATTGACCAGGTGTTTACATAATACTAAAGTAGAGCTTCCATTGCATTCCATACCATTCAATGCCAGAATTAGCCAAAAAATCTTTTTGTCATCTGTAGTCCCCTGACAATTATAACATGATTTAGCCAGGGACGGAACATATATTTATGTACAGTATATAACATATTTTAAAAAGGTGCTACGAGGAACTTTTAAATATTTCTGAAACAGTCTCATTTTTCCTCTGATGATCATAAATGACATGTAACAGCAAACGAGACCATCAGTGCAAAGAATGCTATTTTTATTTATAAAGTTTTTCTTAATGCCTTTGTCATGGGGGGGGGGGGGTCTCTTACTCTAACTAACCATT
>CM047525.1:24474109-24476609 GCA_026122265.1 Ammodytes dubius
TTTTTTATTAAGTTTGTTTGCCGAATACGGGTAGCATTCAATATAAAGTGAATGGAGCGCTGTGAATTGTTTTCCCCCACGATGGGCGTGGCCTCCGATTATGACGCGTTATGCACTGTCTCTATAGGGGGAGGGACCAAAGAGAACAAGTGGAGCGGTTGAGGTATTTGGATTCGAATCTCTATCCCAACTGCCATTTTCTCCCCAAATCCTCCACCCCAGATTTAACACCAGATATTCTTTCAAACACACAACACACACACACACACACACACACACACACACACACATACAACACACACACACACACACACACACACACACACACACACACACACACACACACACACACACAGTACACTACACTCACACATTATTTCATGTGTGAGTGTTATTATTATTTCAAATAAGTTTATACTTCTTCCTACTCCTTTTCAGGCATATCAATTCAATATGTTATTTGTTTATTTTTGTTTATTTTTATTTCTTTTGTGAAATCATTTGAACATATTTTTTTATTGTATTTTCATGCTTTTAATTTTCTTTTTTTTTTATATGTCTGAAATAAAACTGAATCAAATCAAATGTGTAATTTGATAAACTTTTTAATATCCACACAGCTCTCTATCAACCGTCCAGACGTCCATTTCTCGTCTCATCTTTCCGTCTCCTCCTCGGGTCTTTACCGTTTACTCACACGACCGCAAGAAGCAGCAAGACTTCCCGGCATCTTCTCTTGACGAGCTACTGCAGCAGGTTAAGAGCTTATTAATCACATATCATAGTCAGCATTCTAAGCCTTTTAAAGCTACAGTGCGTGACTTTTTTCATATGTAAATGAATGTCTGTTACATTCAAGCCATTGCAAAATGAGTTGACACAATCTTGGTTTAGCCTATCAGCTCCACAAAACTCTCTCTGTTAATGTTATTGTCTGATTTACAAGAGAAATTTCAGAAATGGGTTAGGGTATTTATTCAAACATTTCTGAAGAAAAGAATGTGTGCACTATTCACCTGCATCACACTCACAGACAGACAGACAGACAGAGAGACACTCACTCACTCACTCACTCACTCACTCACTCACTCACTCACTCACTCACTCACTCACTCACTCACTCACTCACTCACCACTCCCCCCCCCCCCCCACACACACAACTCACACATCATTTCTTTGCTATGTTATAGGCAGCAGGAGCGCTTGTTTTGTGCGACTTTAGTCCTGGATGACAGACATACAGAGAGACAGACGGAGAGACACACAAACACATACACACACACACACACACACACACACACAAACTCACTCACACACTCACTCACTCACCCACCCCCCCCCCCCCCCCCCCCCCCCACACATAATTTCCTTTATATATTACAGGCAGCAGGAGCGTTTGTTTTGTGCGGTCACCTCTTGACGTTGGTCCTGGATGAGGATGGGACGATGTGTGATTCAGAGTTCTTCAGTTTTCTGCCCGGTGACACAGCTGTGATGCTGCTGCAGGAGGGAGAGAGGTGGACGCACAACCAGGTGAGCACACTATCTATCTATCTATCTATCTATCTATCTATCTATCTATCTATCTTTCTGCCTGGTGACACAGCTGTGATGCTGCTGCAAGAGGGAGAGAGGTGGACGCACAACCAGGTGAGCACACTATCTATCTATCTATCTATCTATCTATCTATCTATCTTTCTGCCTGGTGACACAGCTGTGATGCTGCTGCAAGAGGGAGAGAGGTGGACACACAACCAGGTGAGCACAGGGGCAGTGAGTATGTGAACATTTCCCATTTTAAATCAAATTAATATGAAACAGGGTTAGTTAGTTAGTTTAAAATGTATTTACAGTATATAGCACATTTTTTTGCAATGCATTTTATTTTATGCTGAAAAAAAACTACTATTGTCTCTATTTAAAAAAAAAACTGCAAGAGGGAGAGAGGTGGACACACAACCAGGTGAGCACAGGGGCTAGTGAGTACGCTTCAAAATTGATTTATAGTTTACAGATATAGTTTACACATTTTCTATGCTGTGTGTTTGTTGTTTTGTTTAGCTTTTTTAGTTTATTCATATTCAGTGGTTCAAATGCATTTATATACAAAAAGAAATTGCAATGTTAATGTAGTTTTTTTTCTTTGTTTTTACTTTTTTCAACTTTTTTTGCGGCAAAATATGTACAAAGAGGTGACAAACTACTATTGTCTCTATTTTTTAAATAACTGGTATGTTGCTTGCTATGGTGGGTCCCTTTTGTTTACATACCAGTTTACAGAGCCTAGGCTGTGTATTAACACTGGATTCTTTTTCCAGCGCACACACAGTACAGACAGGTAGCAGATCATGAGGAGATATTCACTGATTTGGACAACAAGCGTTCTCCAGAATCACTGACTCCACCTTTAAGACAGACACTCACTCACTCACTCACTCACTCACTCACTCACTCACTCACTCACTCACTCACTCACTCACTCACTCACTCACTCACTC
>CM047525.1:24504109-24509109 GCA_026122265.1 Ammodytes dubius
TGTGTGTGTGTGTGTGTGTGTGTTGTGTGTGTGTCTGTCTGTCTTTGTTTTCACAGAAGGGACCTCTAAAGACAGATAGATAGATAGATAGATAGATAGACAGACAGACAGACAGACAGACTGACAAATGTTCTTCTTTTTCTCATGGATTCTGCTCGAAACTCCAAGCATTAATGCATTAATACAGGCAATTAAAAGGATATCTTTTTAAATGCCTGTTTTCCGGGAAGGTTAAAGCTGCAGTGTGTAACTCTGGGTGTGTCAGAGAAGTGAATCATTTTCTCAGGTTTATTCCCATAATAACTGAATAAACAAACTTTCCTCACAGGTAAAATGTAGATCCCTGGAACACTGTTTGAAGTTAGAAAGCTTGCTGAAAAGTTGCTGTTTAACTGACACACACAAACATGCACGCACGCACACACACACACACACACACTGAGAAACACACACACACACACACACACACACACACACACACACACTGAGAAAACACACACACACACACACACACACACACACACACACACACACACACACACACACACACACACACACACACACACACACACACATTAATCAAATGAATTAAAGACAAAGCCATCCGTTGTTTAGGGAAATAATAGGGATGCTACCATTGCAATTTTCTCTGCTCTATTGATCCACACCGTCGATTTCTGTTGAAATAGTGCTCAGGTCTGCTCTGTGCTTAGTGCTACTACAACAATACTTTACTGGTATTCCCTCCTGGGTGTGTGTGTGTGTGTGGGGGGGGGGGGGGGGTTAGTGTGTGTGTGTGTGTGTGTGGGGGGGGAGGGGGGGTGTGTTAGTGTGTGTAGGTGTGTGTGTGTGTGTGTGTGTGTGTAGAGAGTGTGTGTGTGTGTGTGGGGGGGGGTGTATTAGTGTGTGTGTGTGTGTGTGTGTGTGTCTGCTCAGTGACGGTAACAGTGGTTGTGTGTGTGTGTGTGTGTGTGTGTGTGTGTGTGTGTTTGTGTGTGTATGTGTGTCTGCACAGTGGTTGTGTTTGTGTCTGTGTGTGTGTGTGTGTGTGTGTGTGTGTGTGTGTGTTGTGTGTGTGTGTGTGTGTGTGTGTGTGTGTGAATTTGTGTGTAGGTGTGTGTATGTGTGTGTGTTTCAGTGATGGTAATAGTGGTTGTGCGTGTGTATTTGTGTGTTTGTGTGTGTGTTTGTGTGTGTATTAGTGTGTGTATGTGTGTGAGAGAGAGAGAGAGAGAGAGAGAGAGAGAGAGAGAGAGAGAGAGTGTGTGTGTGTTGTGTGTGTGTATTAGTGTGAGGTTTAAAATGTTTTCATTGTATAATCATATACTCATTATGTTGTTTTGAACTTTGTACACACTCTCCAGTTGGGAAATACTGATATGCGCTGGCTGGAATAAAGGTCTCTGTTTATATTTAGGACAGTTAGGACACGCGGACATGCCCCAGCTGGAATGAACAAACAAGTTCCCAGTATCATTAATCATTAGTAGATACGCACACACACAAGCTTGTAACCAACATGCATAATGAATAAAAGGCACTCTGGGAGAGGCAAACAGCGGAGTTGATTCTGAGCAGCTGACCTCTCCCCAGTTTGCAGAAACTGAGCTGACTGTCTCCGGTATCATTGTGTCTGTGCCTCATTTCGTCTGGTTGAACTAGCACCTGGGTTTCTTGTCTTACACGCAAGTTTGATAAACCCTAACATTTGGTCCTTCGAGCCATAGCCCAAAATATCGCCGACCGAGGAGAGGAAGGAAAGGACGCACCGAAGTCTGTCGACAGCCAGGGTCTAGGACTCTGATAAAAGACTGGGGCCGTGAATTCATCTCCAGCCGGTGTGTTAGCAGTCCTCACCCCCTTCTCTTCAGGCGACGATTGACGGGATCCAGACCGAGCCAGACACACCGATACGGTGAGATACAAATTTTGATCTGACAGAAACTGAAGAAAAAAAAAAAAAAAAAAAAAAAAAAAAAAAGAGAAAAATAGAAATACAAATAAAAACAAGGGTCCCGCCGCCCTAATAAGGTAGGAAAAACTATGTTGAATGTGCAGGTTTAATCCACCGTCAAGGATTTGAATTGGGTTTGCTCCACCCAAGAGAGCTAGGTGTGCAGGGCACCCTAAGAAATTGAAATTGAACAAGCGCTATGCAAATGCAAATGCAGATCTGTGTGAAGGAATGAATGAATACCGGAAGAATTAATGTTGAGAAGAATGAGTGTTGAGTTTTGAATGTCACCAGTGGAAACAGCCAAAAACCTAACGGTAAACATAACATCTGTGGCCAGTGAACTACATGAAGTGGTGAATGGGGATTTTAGGTTCTGGAAAAATACTTAGTTGAGTAAGAACATATAGATTTTTAGATTTTGTATTTTAAAAATTAAAATACTTGTAAAATGGAAAGGGAAAGACAGAGGTGTGTGTTAGAAATTGAGGCCGCCATGTTGTGGATATATACGGCCGAAGAAAGACTGGAAATTATGAGGCTGAAGCAAGAAAAGGCAGAGTTAATTGCAAATTTGGCTAAAATCAAAATGAATGAGGAAATTATGAGGGTGGCAGCGCAGAAAGAGAAAGAAAGGCTGAAATGGGAAGAAGAAGCAAAGGAAGCTCGAAAGAGACAGAGAAAGATGAAGAGAGAGCAAGCCTATATGGCAAGCCACAGCACAAGCCCAGACAGAGATAAAGAGACTGCCTCGCTACTCCACACAAACATGCCAAAAAATTACAGTAATGACAAGAAAGGAGGTAGTGAGAGGAGAGGGCTGAATGCCGAGGGAAAATTTATCTGTTACAGATGCAAGAAAGAAAATCACAGGGCAAGGGATTGCAAAGAAGAATGGCCCCACAAAGGTCGAGAAAAGCAGTTATAATCACAGAGAATTGAAAAAATGTGGCCCCAGACCGGATTAAGATTCGTTGAAACAGCTAATAGGCAAATAATTTGAGAAGCAGTGTCCCAACCGATAAAAAATAGTTGACAGAAAGCAGCAAAAAACGATGTGAACTAGAAAATGCATCTCCTGCTGAGAATGCATGTGAATGCTGAAACAGCTTATGCTAAACTGGATAGCTGAGTATGAAGATTTGAAAAAAGTAAAAAAGATTTTATTTTAAACCTCCCCTTGTGGTAATATATAGAGGTTTGGATAAAAAAAAAAAAATTTTTTTTGCTTTTTTGCTTATAGATTTTATTAAAAAAATTGTACATTGTTATACATATACAATAGTGGTTAGAATGAGTCATGGGCCGAGCAATGACTCAAAAGTAGGGAGATATTGCTATGATAACAAATGTATTCCATACATACAACTTTACACAATTTTCAAAAAACTTTTGTAGAGCATGTATATCTGGTTGATAACGTCAAAATATGTGATGATGCAGAAGCAGAAAACAGAGAACTGCACGAATGAATGACACAACTCTTTATAAATCTAACAGAGTTATGAGAACAAATAACTGCCAGATTCCCTATTTCCCAACAGGAGCTGCATCAGACGAGCTGTTGCTCAAGAAAGTGAAGTGCAAAGTTGGAGCTGCACACTGCCAATTCCTACTGACATAACTTCCAACTACAGCCAAAGTCAAAAGAACTACAAAATCCAAGTACCCACTACAGGAAGACGTGAACATTCCTAAACAACAGCTGACGCTTCTGCATGAAGTCATGAACATTCCTGACAACAGTGGACACATACACATTAGACAATTTGAGGAAAATTTGTAGTATCAGCTCAGAAATAACTGATTAGTGACGGACTCAAGCCATGTTTTGCTGCCCTGTCTCTCTTTCACCTTGTAGCCCTGAGGAGAATAAACATTCGTGTTTTATGCTCCTCAGTGCGGTGGTTGCAAAGACCAGGTACAAAGGGAGGTTTTCTTGCTTAGGAGATACTTGTCTCAATTCTGGCAGAAGAGATTCAAAGCCCACATACGAGATCTAGAGTGAAGAAGGAGGACAGCAACGGGTAAAACGAGAAGGTCATGATCACCAGAGGGAAACCAAAGCCAATGCCACAAGTAAAAGGGGGTGTTACGTCTGCACTAACAGTACAACATCAGCTGATTCACACACTGACCGACAGTCAGACTGTGTGATCTCATGAGCCCCATGAGAATGGAACATTCACTGAAGTGACTAAAAAAGGAAGATAATCAATGTCCAATGCCCTTGATAACTGCTAAAATGTTGTAATATGGTTAAAAATGAAAAAAAGTAGGGAAATGTGAGGTTTAAAATGTTTTCATTGTATAATCATATACTCATTATGTTGTTTTGAACTTTGTACACACTCTCCAGTTGGGAAATACTGATATGCGCTGGCTGGAATAAAGGTCTCTGTTTATATTTAGGACAGTTAGGACACGCGGACATGCCCCAGCTGGAATGAACAAACAAGTTCCCAGTATCATTAATCATTAGTAGATACGCACACACACAAGCTTGTAACCAACATGCATAATGAATAAAAGGCACTCTGGGAGAGGCAAACAGCGGAGTTGATTCTGAGCAGCTGACCTCTCCCCAGTTTGCAGAAACTGAGCTGACTGTCTCCGGTATCATTGTGTCTGTGCCTCATTTCGTCTGGTTGAACTAGCACCTGGGTTTCTTGTCTTACACGCAAGTTTGATAAACCCTAACAATTAGTGTGTGTGTGTGTGTGTGTGTGTTACTGGCCAGTGTTTCTAACTTGCATCTGTGCTGCATTACGGCCGAATTTGCTTCTGGAAACACAAAACTACATGTTACCAGATACGCTTTGTAAACTGCCACAGGCTGTGTGTGTGTGTGTGTGTGTGTGTGTGTGTGTGTGTGTGTGTGTGTGTGTGTGTGTGTGTGTGTGTGTGTGTGTGTGTGTGGAGAGAATGCTTCGAACAATGGTGATGAATGGAACAAACAATGTGCACTGGTTGTTGATTTTGGAACTTTTCTGTTTATTTTTATAACTTTTCAAAGAATGAGAGAGAGAGAGAGAGGAGGGAGAGA
>CM047525.1:24526609-24536609 GCA_026122265.1 Ammodytes dubius
CAGACACACAGACACACACACACACACAGAGCGAGAAACACACACACACACACACACACACAGAGCGAGAAAACACACACACACACACAGACAGACAGAGCGAGAAACACACACACACACACACACACACACAAACACACACACCTTGCTTCAATAACTTTTATTTTTTTTATATATGTATTATACTATCTATGGTTTATTCCAGTGGTTTATGTTTTGAGGCTTTTCCAGAATTAAAGAAAAAAAAAACTGCAGATTTTTTCTGTGTATATTTTGCCAACACCTCACCTCACCTCTCTCTCTCTCTCTCTTTCTTTCTCATCTCTCTTCTCTCTCTTCTCTCTCTCTCTCCCCTCTCTTCTCTCTCTCTCTCTCTCTCTCTCTCCTCTCTCCTCACTCTCTTTCTCTTCTCTCTCTCTCTCTCCTCCTCTCTCTCCCTCTCTCTCCTCTCGCTCCTCTCTCTCCCTCTCTCTCACTCCCTCTCTCTCTCTCTCTCCCTCACTCCCTCTCTCTCTCCCTCTCCTCTCTCTCTCTCTCTCTCTCCTCTCCCTCTCACTCTCTCTCTCTCTCTCTCTCTCTCTCTCTCTCTCCCTCCCTCCCCTCCCTCCCTCTCCCTCTCTCTCTCTCTCCTCTCTCTCCTCTCCTCTCCTCTCTCTCTCTCCACTCTCCCTCTCTCTCCTTCTCTCTCTCTCTCTCCTCTCTCTTCTCTCTCTCTCTCCCTCCCTCCCTCCCTCCCTATCCCTCTCTCTTTCTCTCTACAGTGTCTAGATTTCAGTGAGGGCACAGCGACAGGTGATATGTGTGCGGATCTGTGTTCCCGTGGTCTGGTGGAATATAAACGCTGTCTGTACTACGAGAACGGGAAGAAAGTTATGGAGGCGCGATGGAGAGGGGAGACAGTCATACTCAAGTCCAAACTGGAAAACTTCTCCTCCTACGAACCGCTGGGACTACTGGACTATCAGGTAATAACACAGAGGGACAGGTAGAGAGAGAGAGACAGGCAGACAGGCAGGCAGGCAGGCAGGCAGGCCTGCCTTTGTATTTGTATTAAATTATTATTTTTTTTAATAAAAAAATATTTATTGAGTTTTCAAATTTTCTACAAATGAAAAGAAAATAATAAAAAATTATAATTTTTTTTTCAATTATATATTAGCTACATTGGAAATACAAAAAGAGTTGAAAGTTGAAAAAAAATTATTATTCGTAGGAGGATTTTTTTAAATTATATATAGATTATAATTAATGTTTTTAGTTAATTAATCCATCTTCTCTCTCCAACAGGACACAGCAGACGAGCTGTCCCCTCTGGATGTGGTTTTCTACGCCACGCTGGAGGTAAGAAAGAAATGCAAATATTATTTTAAATTAAATTAAATTAAATAAAAATTATTTTAATATACAATTAAAAAATTATTGAAAAATACATAAAACAATTAAAATTAAATATAATATTTAATATTTGAATTAAACATTTATTTTATCCACATTATTAGTTAGACATTGCCATAATTGTACTTTATAAGATTTAAATCTAAATTTAAAAAGTACTTTATCTATATTATGAGTTTGATATTGCCATTTAACATTTTTTATTTAATTTAATAAAAATAAAATAAAATAAAATAAAATAAAATAAAATAAAATAAAATAAAATAAAATAAAATAAAATAAAATAAAATAAAAATAAAATAAAATAAAATATATATTTTTTAATTGTCTTTATATTAATTGTATTGTGTCCCTACCAGGTGAATCCCCAAAATAAAAATAAAAAATAATTAAAAAAATAATTAAAAAAATAATTAAAAAAAATAAAAATAAAAATAATAATAAAAAACAAAAATAAAATAAAAATAAAAACAAAAATAAAATAAAAATAAAAATAAAAATAAATGTTATAAAATAAAAATAAAAATATATAAAAATGTATTGTGTCCCTACCAGGTGCGTAACTCCCTTGGCCTGTCAGCTGATGAAGAGGAAGATGAAGAAGGAGGGGAAAATGGCGGCCTCAGTAACAGCACGTTGGCTAAACTCTGGGGACAGACTGGCAGACAGAAGGCTTACAGCAGAGCAGAGCTGGCTTCACTGTGGAGTCTGCTACAGCAAGAGGAGTATACATTCCTACGGTAGATACTGTGTGTGTGTGTGTGTCTGTGTGTGTGAGTGAGTGAGTGAGTGAGTGAGTGTGTGAGTGAGTGAGTGAGTGAGTGAGTGAGTGAGTGAGTGAGTGAGTGAGTGAGTGAGTGAGTGAGTGAGTGAGTGAGTGAGTGAGTGAGTGAGTGAGTGAGTGAATGAGTGTGTGAGTGAGTGTGTGTGTGTGTGTCTGTCTGTTCTCTGTCTCTCTCTCTACACACGCACACACACAGACAGACAGACAGACAGACAGACAGACAGACAGACGGACAGACAGACAGACAGACAGACAGACAGACAGACAGACAGACAGACAGACAGACAGACAGACAGACAGACAGACAGACACAGTAAACCTAGATATACAAGAGACACGCAGTAGGGGAGTATCGACAAAAAATAATTGACGATATTTTTCATGTTTTGTCAATTCTTTTATTTTGCAAAATAAATAATAAAATTTAAAAAAAATAAAAAATAAAAATAAAAATAAAAATAAAAATAAAAATAAAAATAAAAATAAAAATAAAAATAAAAATAAAAATAAAAATAAAAATGAAAATGAAAATGAAAATGAAAATAAAAATAAAAATGAAATTAAAAATAAAAATAAAAATAAAAATAAAAATAAAAATAATGTAAGAAATGTAAAACGCTTCTGTCGATGTAAATATCTTCCTTCTAGAGTTCTCCTCCCTCCCTCACTCACTCACTCACTCACTCACTCACTCACTCACACACCCCCACACACCCTCCCTTTCCCCCCACACACACACACACAATTCAAATCCTAATCTTTTTTATTTTATGTATATTTTTCTCTCTCTATTTTCTCACTCACTCACTCACTCATCACTCACTCACTCACTCACTCACTCACTCACTCACTCACTCACTCACTCACCACATCCCCCCACTCCCCCACACCCCTTCCCCCCCCCCCCCACACACACACAATTTAAATCCTAATCTTTTTTACTTTATGTATATTTTTCTCTCTCTATTTTTTCTCACTCACTCCATCACTCACTCACTCACACACACAACCCCCCCCCCCCCCCACCACCCCCCTCCCCCCCCCCCACACCACACACACAATTTAAATCCTAATCTTTTTTACTTTATGTATATTTTTCTCTCTCTATTTTCTTTTCTCAGAGTTCTCCAAGACCTCAGTACACACGTGGCTAAAGTGTTGGGCTCCTGTGGTCATTTCTACGCGGTTGAATACCTATCCGCCGGCCACGCCTGGGATCAGAACATCTTCTCCCTGGAATCGGTGTCCGTTTCTGGGCACGAGGGAGGAGCGAGGGGCCGCTTGGGTATGTAGTGGGAAATATTGCATAAGATATATATATATTGATTGATTGATTTAATTTTATTTCAGACATATCAAAAGAAAAAAATTAAAAACATGAAAATACAACAAAAAAATATGTTCAAATGATTTCACAAAAGAAATAAAAATAAACAAAAAAATAAACAAATAACATATTGAATTGATATGCCTGAAAAGGAGTAGGAAGAAGTATAAACTTATTTGATCCTACCCCTTTTCCACAGCTCAATAACTTATATTTATTATATAATTTATATTAGCTTCCTGTGTTCTTTATAATCCTTTTTACAAATCTATACAAGATATATATCTCTGGACTCAGATGTTGGAATGCTCACTTGGCCATTTGTCTTGTATGGACTTATGGGTGTGGTTGAGAGTATCGCATGGTGTTTGTAGCTCTAGAAATTGAAATGTAGATTCCTCAACGGGAGTGACCCAATAGACCACTCGGACAGCCACGCCTATGGTTAACTTATGCACAATTACTCTGTCTGTTCTATTGTCCTATGCTCAAAAACTCCTCCTATGGTTAAGTTATGTACAATTAGTCTGTCTGCCTGTCGTGAAGCAATGTGCTTAAATATCCCTCTCTGCTACGAAACGGGGTTCACTCTTGCAAACACAATTCCCTGTGTTTGGATTAGTGGCCTCTCCGCGGAGATCCTTGCTGTATGATTGAATAAAACCTAATGCTACTATTAAACCTGCAGTGTGTAGAATTTTGGGTTTTATTTCCTAGCAGATTTTGTAGAAAGTAATTATAATATCCATAAGTACATTTAATTTAGTGCATAATAGCTGAAAAACATTTTTAGAATTATTTTTTTTCCCTTAGAAAGGGTCTCATATAAGTCCATGTTTCTGCATATTTTGGACCAGGGCCTAGTGCCGCCATCTTGAAAGTGTCATAGTTGGAATGTCATCAGGTGTATTGTTTAAAATTTTGAATTGTTTTTGTCCTTGAAGACCACTGTAGCTTCTGTTATTATTTGAAAGGGTTGGGGTTACCCAGGGAGCGTTGCATTCTAGAACTTTGTAGAACTTTCTTGATGATGTCATATTACACACTGCACCTTTAACGTATCACTATTGCTTAATTTCCCCATTACAGGTACCAGGGATATGGTGCATCGGATAGCACTGAGCTTTCTGCACATGGTCAAGCATTTCGACAATGACTTCACACACAAGCTGCACCTCTGTGACATCAAGCCGGAGAATTTCGCCATAAGGAAAGACTTGACGGTGAGTTTGTTTTGTATGAGAGAGAGAGAGAGAGAGAGAGAGAGAGAGAGAGAGAGAGAGAGAGAGAGAGAGAGAGACAGAGAGACAGAGAGAGAGACAGAGAGACAGAGAGACAGACAGACAGACAGAGAGAGAGAGAGAGAGACAGAGAGAGAGAGACGGACACACAGGGACAGACAAACGCACGCACAAGAGCATGTTTCATAAATATTTATGTTCACTTTTTGCATCACGTACACATGCAAGCACACACACACACACGCATAAAAAACACACACACACACACACACACACACACAGGGACACACACACACACACACACACACACACACACACACACACACACACACACACACACACACACACACACACACACACACACCAGGAACAGACACAGGAACAGACACACGCACACACACACGAGCTGGCAGGACAGAGATACAATGGATTTTTTGCTGTTTTTTAAGAAGCTTTTAGTGAAAGTACAGATGATATCAGAGTGGACACAGTGGATTACGTGAACATTTTTATTGATTTTTTTTTTCTTTGTAGAAAGATAGATAGTGCTGGGAAAGACAAGGTCACTCTTCTAACACACAACACACACACACACACACACACACACACACACACACACACACACACACACACACACACACACACACACACACACACGCAAGGGCACACTGACGCACACAGGCACACACACATGCACTGAAACACACACATACACACCGGCACACACAAACGGGGACACTGACGCGCGCACGCAAATGCACACACACACACAGACACACAGAAGCACACACAGATGACGCACGGAAACGCAAAAGCACACACACACACACACACACACACACACACACACACACACACACACACACACACACACACACACACACACACACACACACACACACATACACACACGCACACACACAGTCTGCCTGAATTAAGTTAGGAAAGGTGACCTGCTTGATACATCTTATAAGAAAATGTATGTTTAAACCTGCAGTGTGTAGAATTTTGGGTTTTATTTCCTAGCAGATTTTGTAGAAAGTAATTATAATATCCATAAGTACATTTAATTTAGTGCATAATAGCTGAAAAAAATGTTTTGAATTATTATTTTTTCCCTTAGAAAGGGTCTCATATATGTCCATATTTCTGCATATCTTGGACCAAGGCCTAGTGCAGCCATCTTGAAAGTCCATAGTTGGAATGTCATCAGGTGCATTGTTTAAAATGTAGAATTGTTCTTGTCCTTGAAGGCCACTGTAGCTTCTTAAGACTACTGTTAAAGGTGCAGTGTGTAATATGACATCATCAAGAAAGTTCTACAAAGTTCTAGAATACAACGCTCCCTGGGTAACCCCAATCCTTTCGAATAATAACAGAAGCTACAGTGGCCTTCAAGGACAAGAACAATTCTAAATTTTAAACAATGCACCTGATGACATTCCAACTATGACACTTTCAAGATGGCGGCACTAGGCCTTGGTCCAAAATATGCAGAAACATGGACATATATGAGACCCTTTCTGAGGGAAAAAATAATAATTCAAAACATATTTTTCAGCTATTATGCACTAAATTAAATGTACTTATGGATATTATAATTACTTTCTACAAAATCTGCTAGGAAATAAAACCCAAGATTCTACACACTGCAGGTTTAAGTGACTGTTTTTGGGGCGTATTAAAATATAACGCAGATATCCGTAGCTCTGTTTGAACTCGTGGGGCCTCGAGCAGGAGAGAGGAATTTGATCTGCTTTGATAACGGCCCGCAGTCCTACGCTGATGTTACAGGTATTCAGTTTCAAGCTGCAGACTGCAACAGCAAAATAAAAAATATAGATATTGATTGATTGATTGATTCAGTTTTATTTCAGACATATCAAAAAAAAGAAAAAAATTAAAAGCATGAAAATACAATAAAAAAATATGTTTAAATGATTTCACAAATAAAAATAAACAAGAAATAAACAAAAAATAAACAAATAACATATTGAATTGATATGCGTGAAAAGGAGTAGGAAGAAGTAGGAAGAAGTATAAACATATTGACATAACATATTTACACAGCTCCGGAAAAAATTATGAGACCAGTCTGGATTTATCTTAAATCTTCATCTCTACATTACTTAATAGAAAATGCTCTTTAATGACAATATTTTTATTGTGAATTTGGTAGAAATGTTGTCAGTAGTTTATATTATAAAACCAAAATGTTCATTCTACTCAAACATATGCCTCTAAAGAGTAAAACAAGAGAAACTGAACATTTGGAGTGGTCTCTTCATTTTTTTCCAGGGCTGTATATTAAGGATCAGAATCAAGGACAAGTAAATCCCTACAAGCAATGATCTATTACCATTGCTCTAAACTGCCCAAAAGTCAGAAGAAAATGAGTGACGGTTTTTGGGGCGCATTAAAATATAACGCAGATATCTGTAGCTCTGTTTGTGCAACCTCTGTGATTCCAATTGTGTTGGTGATGAGTGTCATGTATTTTTTGAGTGTGGGAATTTGGATGTAATGTACTATAGCAAAAAAATACCTGCCAAAATATTATGTTTATTTACCATCTAGGATTAAACTGATTTCGCTTTTGAGGTCAGAAAAAAACAGGGGTTATTGTTAAAACAGGAGCCTTTCTGAGAAATGTCCTGCCATTGTTTAAGTAATGTTTTTGTTTTGTTTTGTTTTTGTTTTGTCCTTGCCGTACACCATTGTTTGTTTGTAATGATTTAATTTGAATTGTGTGCTCCATGCCATGTGCTATGGCCGTGAGCCGTAAGAAATAAATGAAATGAAATGAAACCCGCGGGGCCTTGAGCAGCTGAAAGGTATTTGATCTTGTCTGATAACGGCCGTAGTCCAGTGTGTGTGTGTGTGTGTGTGTGTGTGTGTGTGTGTGTGTGTGTGTGCGTGTGTGCGTGTGTGTGTGTGTGTATGTGTGTGTGCGTGTGTGTGTGTGTGTTTAATTAAGTGTTACCAATAATTATTTTTGGATATTTAAAAATTATACAGTATGAATCTATCCTCACCATAAAGTTATGTGTCTAACAGTGTTTATACAGAACCCTCAAAATCTCAAAAATCGAATTGAAAAGAAAAATGCCTTATTCGATTTTTTTCTTTAGACAAACAATTAGTTTTTGCGTCTTTAAAACTTTACCAGAATGGATCTACACTCACCATAATGTTGTCGTGTATTAAGTGAATAAAAAAAAGTGATTTTATAATAATAAATAATAATAATAAAATCTTTATCTTTGAAAACTAAATGTGTATAAGTCTACCATAGTGTTAGTGTGTATAGTGTGTATTTCAAGTGTTTTAAAAAAAGTTAAGAAATATATTTGTGTGATATATTTCAAACCTGCAAAAAAATATATATATATTAAATCATTATTTAAAAAAAACTAAAAGTGTATAAGTCTCAACTACATTATTTTGTGTGTGTTTCAAGGTGGATGGGACCTGGTGTTTTTTTTTTTTTTTTTTTTTTTGGTTTATTTCAGACATATTTCAGACATCAACATACAAAAAAAACAAAAAACAAAATGAAAAGCATGGAAATACAATAAACAAAAATTATGTTTTTACAAAAAAAACAATAAAAAAAAAATGAAAAAAATTATCTGTGTTGTTGAAATATGCCTGAAAAGGAGCAGGAAGAAGTATACACTTATTTAATCCTACCCCTTTTCCTTAAAAAAAAATATAAAAAATCAAAATATTTATTATGTTGTGTGTGTTTCAGGTGGTGGCTATAGACGTGGACATGGCTTTCTTTGAGCCGAAGATGAAAGACATCCTCGATCAGAACTGCAGCTCCGACGACGACTGCAACTTCTTCGACTGCGCGTCACGATGCAACCGCAACCACCGGTGCAGCGCGCAGCGCAGCAACAGCAACCTGCAGGTGAAAATTGAGTATAAGGTTTGGAGTGGAGACTGGTGTGGTATTTTGGGCCTGAACGCCTAATTCTTATTTATTTTATTTGATAAAATAATACATTTAAGTACATTCTGGGCCTAAAATGTAGCCTATTCAAATGGACCATAAAACAGTCTAAAATAATATTTATAAATTAAATGTATACTAATAACACATTAAAATGTGAATAAAATAAAACTAAACAAAAATATTTAATAAGATTAATAAAAACGTTTCATCTGTCCCTTCAAATTAAACGTTAGCAGTAATTTTAAAATAATTAAATAAATAAAATAAAAATAAGAATTAAAGAAAAATCTCGCAATGACTGAACTATTTACATGAATTATTACAGACATCAGTAACTTCAAATAATATAAAATATATATATATATACTGTTTTCGATGTAAAGTGTCTTTAAGTGCCTCCAAAAAAAGCATGTTATAATTACTATCAATTCTTGTATATATATATAGCTATTGAAAATTAAATTAAAAGTACATTCTAGCCCTAAAATCGAGCTTTCTTCAAAGTGACCATTAACAGTAATTTATAAAAGGTATTTTAAAATCATATTTATAAATTAAATGTATACTTATAACAATAAAATAAAAAATATACTGATAAAAAAAAATTAAAAAAAATATATAATAAAATTAATAAAAACGTTTCATCTGCCTCTTCAAATTAAACGTTAGCAGCAATTTAAAAAAATAAATAAAATAAAAAAAATAAGAATAAAAAAATATAAAATGGGGCCTTTTCAAATGGATCATCAAAAGTAACTCGAGGCCCTTTGTTAACTGTCGACCAATCAGATTCAAGCGTTCCAGGAAACAAAAGGTCTCGCCATGACAACGGCCGTCATCACCCTAACAACGACCGGACAGACAATCATCGCCATGCCGACTCCGATGTCACATGATATACGATATGACATCACACAGAGTAGAAATGGGGAGACAGAGAGAGAGAGAGAGAGAGGGAGAGAGAGAGAGAGAGAGAGAGAGAGAGAGAGGGGGGGATGACCTGCAGTAAAGGTCCACGGGTCGGATTTGAACCCGCGACCACTGCAACGAAGGCCGGAGCCGATATGGTACGCGCTCTATCCACTACACCACCGGAGCAGCCCCCTATGAAGAAATTTTGAGAATTTTTTTTTGGTGTTTTTTGGGGGACTTTTTTGAATACTTTATGGATAGTTTTTTGGAGAGACAGACAGAGGTGAAACGTGTCAGAGAGAGGGAATGACATGCAGAGATCATACACCAGCATTCAACACAAGAGACAATGTTGAAGTGGAAAGACAAATACTGCAGAT
>CM047525.1:24541609-24544109 GCA_026122265.1 Ammodytes dubius
AGCCAATGGTCTCTCTTCTGCAAATAGACAAACGAAATATATTGTATTTCATGTCAAGGTTTTGTTGAATAATAAAATATGTACTGATGATTGATCTACTGTGTGTGTGTGTGTGTGTGTGTGTGTGTGTGTGTGTGTGTGTGTGTGTGTGTGTGTGTGTGTGTGTGTGTGTGTGTGTGTGTGTGTGTGTGTGTGTGTGTGTGTGTGTGTGTGTGTGTGTGTGTGAGAGAGCTAGTGTCAGCAGAAATGTTACTATAGCTACGATGGCCCCCTTTGTTTACATGCCAGTTTACAGAGCCTAGGCTGCGTATTAACACTGGATTTATTTTTTCAGCACACACACAGTACAGACAGGTGGTGGATCATGAGGAGATATTCACTGATTTAGACAAAAAGTGATTTTGACAACAAGCGTTCTCCAGAATCACTGACTACACCTTTAAGTTCCTATACACACACACACACACACACACACACACACACACACACACACACACACACACACACACACACACACACACACACACACACACCTCTCTCACTCTGTCTCTACATGACAAAAATCTTCTCCAGCTGCTTTTTCTAAACTCAACAGCTGTTAGCAGAATCACACACACACACACACACACTCACGCACGCTGCCACATACACAGAGAGAGAGAGAGAGACACACACACACACACACACACACACACACACACACACACACACACACGCGCGCGCACACACACACACACGCACACACACACGTCCCTCTCTCTAAAACACAACACATCATTAGTGAGACAAGACGTATCAAACTCTCCTCATCTGTTTAACACACAGCTGGACAATTATATTTTTATTTTTTTAAGCGCTGAATTTCAACATGCCAAAAGGTAGTGATGGTGAGATGAAGCCCCGTGAATGTGTCGAATCTTTCTGGCCAAATGCTTCACCAAAAAACCTTATCAACAAAGCCCCATTTAACAGCTCATTTAGGAATACTGACATCTGCTGGTATGTTACGGTAGTGGCTCTCTTATTTCACGTTGCGAGCATAGATAGTATATAAAGGGAGGCAGTCGCATGATTTCAGAAAACGGGGCTTCGTTTGTCTTTAGTCACGTGGTGCTGTGACAAACGATACATGCTTCATCTGGACACGCCCCCTTTGCGCGACACAGGCTTCGGGCTTTCGTGTCGGACGTAACATCACTACCAAAAGGAACAGAGAACACAGATAACACACAGGGCTGGACTCACCAACGACCATAATGCTAAGAACAGGTGGAACACATTAAAGGAATACTTCACCCATACAGAACCGGCGTTCTATCATTATAAAATCACTATTATAATATAATGAATGAGGTTTTTCTTCCCTCAGTCTTCCCTTGGCCCAGCTGTCCTGTTAATCCTGACCCTTACTGTGATGTCACAAGAAGGAAACTGTAGGGTTAGACAGTGAGACCATAAAACACTCTTTCTGCCTTTTCAGGCTAGGATGATCCGATTTAATTTTGTGTCTGTTGAAGTTTAAAACTATTGGATCTGCCCAGTGCCACTCTGGATCAGCCAACCAATCGCATCACGTTTGGTCGTCACGTGTGTCATGAGCCGGCTTCTGGCGGTGCGTTCCAGTTGGACAGGGAACTCGGAAATTTCCGACTTCACTACATATTGTAGTCTATGAATCTACCGGTACCTGGCAACAGTAACTTGTTAGAGCCTAACGTTTAGTTATTTGGACGAGAAAGGTTTTAGGCGTCCATACTTTCCCGAGCAGATGCACTGGAACACAGACAGGTCGGAACTCGGAACTACCAAGTCGGAAATCTCCTTCTTCCGAGTATAAAGGAACGCAGCATTCAACTGAAACTGGAGCGCGACTTCGACGTCATCGTTCTCAGCCACTCGCTCTGTTCGCTGATTGGATACTCAGAAATCTACCTGAGCAAGAATCCCACTAATACGCCCCGTCCCCAGACTGAGGTTGCGTTCCGGATCGCATACTCTTTCTTTTTTCTATTCTACATATACTACATCCGACGATAAAAACAATCTAGTTAGGATGCAGTAGGCATACTATTGGGACATACTTTACTCTCTTATTTCATCATAACATGGCGCCTTGATCTTGCCTCTTGCTTTTATATCCGTCGCGTCCCCGTTTGTTTTCATATGGAGGCTTCGTCGATGTTACGTCACTTCGCGTGCGCACTGGATTGTGGGTCAGAATCGCCCAAATAGGATGCACTTTTCAACACTAAAAATCTTGGCCGCATGAAGTAGGACATCCGGGTACTTCTAACCATCCTAAATCTGGCCATAAGAATCGGGACATCCTAAATCTTTTTTCTACCATACTATATAGTAGAAAGTATGCGATTCGGAACGCAACCTAACTACTGAAGGGAAAATGAAATTTAGGCGGAAGGTGGGGGGGTGGGCGGAGCCAGGCTACACACTATCTGGAGGAATCAGGAATTTGCGATTCAAATCGATTGTTTTTCATGCG
>CM047525.1:24559109-24571609 GCA_026122265.1 Ammodytes dubius
CTTTCTTGATGATGTCATATTACACACTGCACCTTTAATGATAGTGTAGCTAAATGAATATAGGAGATTATACACACGTCAAAATAGTCTTTTAAATGATCTCTGCAGCCTCCACACACACACACACACACACACACACACACACACACACCTCTCTCTCACACACACACACACACACACACACACACACACACACACACACACACACCTCTCTCTCACACACACACACACACACACACACACACACACACACACACACACACACACACACGTAAATGATGTATTGTTGGAACCGTTAAACTGATTAATGTTGTTATTAATGTGCCCGGGCTCCTTCCTCCTTCTGGCTATCTATCACTGTGTGTGTGTGTGTGTGTGTGTGTGTGTGTGTGTGTGTGTGTGTGTGTGTGTGTGTGTGTGTGTGTGTGTGTGTGTGTGTGTGTGTGTGTGTGTGTGTGTGTGTGTGTGTGTGTGTGTGTGTGTGTGTGTGTGTGTGTGTGTGTGTGTGTGTGTGTGTGTGTGTGTGTGTGTGTGTGTGTGTGTGTGTGTGTGTGTGTGTGTGAGAGAGAGAGAGGTGTATGTGTGTGTGTTTAGGTGTGCATGCGTGTGTGTGTGTGTGTGTGTGTGTGAGAGAGAGAGAGAGAGAGGTGTATGTGTGTGTGTTTAGGTGTGCATGCGTGTGTGTGTGTGTGTGAGAGGAGAGAGAGGTGTGTTGTGTGTGTGTGTGTGTGTGTGTGTGTGAGAGAGAGAGAGAGAGAGGTGTATGTGTGTGTGTTTAGGTGTGCATGCGTGTGTGTGTGTGTGTGTGTGTGTGTGTGTGTGTGTGTGTGAGAGAGAGAGGTGTGTGTGTGTGTGTGTGGAGAGAGAGAGAGAGAGAGAGAGAGAGAGTTTTACATTTCCTCTCCACAGTTATAACACAACGTCAAGAGAGAGTGTGTGTGTGTGTGTGTGTGTGTGTGTGTGTGTGTGTGTGTGTGTGTGTGTGTGTGTGTGTGTGTGTGTGTGTGTGTGTGTGTGTGTGTGTGTGTGTTGTGTGTGTGTGGTGTGTGTGTGTGTGTGTGTGTGTGTGTGTGTGTTATGTGTGTGTGTGTGTGGTGTGTGAAATACATTTACAGAATGTCCCACAAAGGAAAACCACACAGACGCTCCTTTGTGGAAGTCAGTGTTCTTAAATTTACGACTGGACGTAAAAGCTGTTAACACCAACTGCAAACACACACACACACTCACACACACACACACACACACACACACACACACACACACACTTCTCTCTCTCACACACACACACACGTTCACTCTCTATCTTTCACTCTCCCCACACACACACTAATTCAACCTCTCTCTCTCTCTCCCCCACACACACACACACACACACACACACACACACACACAACACACACACACACACACACACACACACACACACACACACACACACACACACACACACACACACACACACACACACACACACACACACACAAACAGACAGACAGACAGACAGACAGACAGACAGACAGACAGACAGACAGACAGACAGACAGACAGACAGACAGACAGACAGACAGACAGACAGACAGAATAAAAGTATCATATGAAAACAATGCATCTGTAATGAGGGAATCATCTTGTGTGTCAGTATTATCAGGACAGAAGAGAGGAGGGAATAAACATTGAGGCGATTTGTTTAAATAGAGCAACAGCCCCACCTGCTGGTCACAGGCGGTATTACACAACATTACACTATCAGTCTGACAAAGGCTCTGTTCGAAATGCCTTACTAACTACTACTTACTACCTACTCAATACTTGGCTTACTACTCGATTACTTAAACCTGTAGTGTGTAGAATTTGGGGTTTTATTTCCTAGCAGATTTTGTAGAAAGTAATTATAATATCCATAAGTACATTTAATTTAGTGCATAATAGCTGGAGAAAAAAAATTTGAATTATTTTTTTTTCCCTTAGAAAGGGTCTCATATATGTCCATATTTCTGCATATCTTGGACCAAGGCCTAGTGCCGCCATCTTGAAAGTGTCATAGTTGGAATGTCATCAGGTGCATTGTTTAAAATGTAGAATTGTTCTTGTCCTTGAAGGCCACTGTAGCTTCTGTTATTATTCTAAAGGGTTGGGGTTACCCAGGGAGCGTTGCATTCTAGAACTTTGTAGAACTTTCTTGATGATGTCATATTACACACTGTACCTTTAAAGAAAAAATGATTCCCCCATCACTTATACTATAGATTTGAAGGACAATAGGACAGTCCTGAGACCATTCCCATCCACGAACTCAGTCAATCGGCTCCACCTCACTCACCAAAGTAAATGTCTGGTTCTCTCAACAGCTGCCCACTGCCCACCCTCCCACGGTGCAGAGGGGATGAAATGGAACATAGAACGGGTGTTAGACAGTTTATTTTCATTTGTGGTTTTCATTATGTTTAAATATTACTTTATTGTAACTGTCCAGTTGTTTCATAATTTTAATTTAATGTTTATTATTGTTTTTCTTTTTCTTAAAGGTGCAGTGTGTAATATGACATCATCAAGAAAGTTCTACAAAGTTCTAGAATGCAACGCTCCCTGGGTAACCCACCCCTTTAGAATAATAACAGAAGCTACAGTGGCCTTCAAGGACAAGAACAATTCTAAATTTTAAACAATGCACCTGATGACATTCCAACTATGACACTTTCAAGATGGCGGCACTAGGCCTTGGTCCAAGATATGCAGAAATATGGACATATATGAGACCCTTTCTGAGGGAAAAAATAATAATAAAAAAAAATAATCAGCTATTATGCATTAAATTAAACGTACTTATGGATATTATAATTACTTTCTACAAAATCTGCTAGGAAATAAAACCCAAAATTCTACACACTGCAGGTTTAATATTTTATATTATATGTGTCAATATATCACAACTGACCAATTTATATTTTTATATACGATCAATATTACTTTATCAACATACCAGGAATAATAAAATACCTCTGATGGAGATTTTGACATAGTGGAAAAATAAGAGAGCCACTACCGCAACACACCAGCAGATGTCAGCATTCCTAAATGAGCTGTTAAATGGGGCTTTGTCCATCAGGCTTTTTGGTGAAGCATTTGGCCAGAAAGATTCGACACATTCACGGGGCTTCATCACACCATCACTAGCTCTGATGCCACGGGTTGCTGTGTAGTGGGTTGCAGTGCAAGTTTGGTGTGCAGTGCCCTAAGGGGATTGGTGTGGCCTTTTGCTGGGGGTTGTGTGTGTGGGTGGCTAATGCCCTGAATGCCCGAGAAGTGTCCTGATAAAGAGGGTCTAACCTACACATTAATTCACTGGTGTTCCCGTCCTGTTGTCTCCAAGATGGAGTCTGATAAAGATAATTGATTGTGATTCTTCAGTGTCCTCCTCGTTTTGTAATTTTATCAAAATGTCCCCTGATGACATGTAAAAGTCAAAAATCTGTTGTATTTACTTTGTTAAACATAATGTTTATCTTGGACCAAGGCCTAGTGCCGCCATCTTGAAAGTGTCATAGTTGGAATGTCATCAGGTGCATTGTTTAAAATTTAGAATTGTTCTTGTCCTTGAAGGCCACTGTAGCTTCTGTTATTATTCAAAAGGGGGTGGGGGGGGGGGGTTTACCCAGGGAGTAGCCTACAGTATAGATCTTGTTTATGCTGCAATGCAAACAATCATGACAGAAGAAATCAATGGAAAGACTAGAAACCTTTTGCAAATGCTGGATTCATGAGCTGACTGGAAAATTGAATTCCATCAGAAAATCCATATATACGTTTCTCCAGGAAAAATAATGCGGAAAAAAAACCCTGCTGCTGTGTGGAGATTAGATAGATATAGCCATGATGGTGTGTGTGTGTGTGTGTGCGTGCGTGCGTGCGTGCGTGCGTGCGTGCGTGCGTGCGTGCGTGGTGCGTGCGTGCGTGGTGTGTGTGTGTGTGTGTGTGTGTGTGTGTGTGTGTGTGTGTGTGTGTGTGTGTGTGTGTGTGTGTGTGTGTGTGTGTGTGTGTGGTGTGTGTGTGTGTGTTGTGTGTGGTGAACCCAGCTGTGATTTGTCTCTGTGGAGCGTTAATTACCGGCTTCACACTATATCAATATATATGTGAGAGAAAGAAGAAGTTCCTTGGGGGTTAAGCCAATGTGTGTGTGTGGTGTGTGGTTGTGTGTGTGTGTGTGTGTGTGTGTGTGTGTGTGTGTGTGTGTGTGTGTGTGTGTGTGTGTGTGTGTGTGTGTGTGTGTGTGTGTGTGTGTGTGTGTGTGTGTGTGTGTGTGTGTGTGTGTGTGTGTGTGTGTGTGTGTGTGTGTGTGTGTGTGTGTGTGGTTCCTTGGGGAGGGTAAACGAAGAGAGCTCGCTTTCAACCACGTTTCACCCAACCGTGAGCTTTAGTTCAAATTAAAGGTGCAGTGTGTAATATGACATCATCAAGAAAGTTCTAGAATGCAACGCTCCCTGGGTAACCCCACCCCTTTAGAATAATAACAGAAGCTACAGTGGCCTTCAAGGACAAGAACAATTCTAAATTCTAAACAATGCACCTGATGACATTCCAAAAACATGGATTCCTCCATAAGACTTGCCTGCTCAATGTACAAAATGTAACATTAATATTTGTAATTCTCCGCTCAGGAGGATAATTCAGATTATTGGCAGAGGTGATTTTACACCAATAGGGACATATTTATGAATGAGGATATTGATTTTAGCTAATAAATCACTTAAAATGTTACACAGTGTCCCTTTAAGAAAGCTGAGAAATACAGAGAGAGTTTTGTTTGTGACGCTGACAGCCAAAAAAAGTTCACAAAAAAGTTAATTTAGAAAAGTTACACACTATGGTTGCGTTCCGAATGGCATACTTTCTACTATGTATATAGTATGTAGAAAAAGATTTAGGATGTCCCGATTCTTGTGGCCAGATTTAGGATGGTTAGAAGTACCCGGATGTCCTACTTCATGCGGCCAAGATTGTTAGTGTTGAAAACTGCATCCTATTTGGGCGATTCTGACCCACAATCCAGTGCGCACGTGAAGTGACGTCACATCGACGAAGCCTCCGTATGAAAACAAACAGGGATGCGACGGATATAAAAGCAAGAGGCAAGATCAAGGAGCCATGTTATGATGAAATAAGAGAGTAAAAGTATGTCCCAATAGTATGCCTACTGCATCCTAACTAGATTATTTTTATCGTCGGATGTAGTATGTAGAATAGAAAAAAGAAAGAGGAGGAGATTCGGAACGCAACCCCCAGCTTTAATTCATCAACTAGGAAAACAAATGAAAAGCAATCACAAGAAGCAGCTGGTGTATATCTTCACCATTTGGTCTTTAAGATAAGATAAGATAAGATATACTTTATTCATCCCAGCAGGGAAATTCAGATGCTACAGCAGCCAGCATACACAGAACACAACACAGCACATATAGGCCTATCCCCACCCAAACATGAGCATACATACATAGCCAAGATGAGAAAGTGGTATGGATAGTCTCTGTGCATAAGTAGCTGCTACTCGTATTTTTTGTTCATGAAAAGCATTTTACAGTGTTTGTTCGCGTCCAAATATTGACGGGATTTTCACCTCCTTCAAATCAATAAACTCATATATCAGCACAGTACAGGGCCAGGCTAGAGACGGGCGGAAAAATAAAAGCTGATTTCGACGTCCGTCCCCTCCCCCATTTTACATTACGTGCATGTCTGGTTCATGATGGATTGTCAGAGAAAAAGGGGCTTTAGACAGGTCCATTTATCATGACTGGAGCATGTTAGCGCTTTAGCTGATAGTGATGATTTGAGTGTGTAGTTCTGGCTAGAAATATCAAATGTAACTATTTATTTTCACTTTAAACCTGCAGTGTGTAGAATTTTGGGTTTTATTTCCTAGCAGATTTTGTAGAAAGTAATTATAATATCCATAAGTACATTTAATATAGTGCATAATAGCTGAATTTTTTTATTATTATTATTTTTTCCCTCAGAAAGGGTCTCCTATATGTCCATATTTCTGCATATTTTGGACCAAGGCCTAGTGCCGCCATCTTGAAAGTGTCATAGTTGGAATGTCATCAGGTGCATTGTTTAACATTTAGAATTGTTCTTGTCCTTGAAGGCCACTGTAGCTTCTGTTATTATTCTAAAGGGTTGGGGTTACCCAGGGAGCGTTGCATTCTAGAACTTTGTAGAACTTTCTTGATGATGTCATATTACACACTGCACCTTTAAAGTGTAGTCGCTGAAACAAAATAATTGAACATTTCTGAACGTATACTGATGATGGCTGCACAGGTGGAGTATTAAAAGTTCTAGTTCACCCAAAAACCTACAATTAAAACATTTATAAAAATGCATTTGCATTGGCGCCCTTAGCTCAGTTGGTAGGGCGTCCTCCCCCATGGGCCTCGGCCAGCAGCGGACCCGGGTTCGATTCCAGCCCGCGGTCGTTCTCTGCATGTCACTCCCCTCTCTGCCCCATTTCAACTCTGTCTCTACACTATCAATAAAGCATAAAAATGCAACAAAAAAAAAATCTAAAAAGAAAAAAAAAATGCATTTTTGTTACGCGTGTGTGTGTGTGTGTGTTAGAGTAATTCTTACAGGGAAATGGTCTGATAATGGCTTTACCTTTTCATATCATCCACCTTCATCCAACATGTTAAAGGTGTAGTCAGTGATTCTGGAGAACACTTGTTGTCAAAATCACTTTGTCAAAATCAGTGAATATCTCCTCATGATCCACTACCTGTCTGTACTGTGTGTGTGCTGAAAAAATAAATCCAGTGTTGATACACAGCCTAGGCTCTGTAAACTGGCATGTAAACAAAGGGGGGGGGGCACTATAGCTAGCAACATGCCCGTTTACAGAGCCTAATAGAACTGTGCTTTTTTCTCTTGTAGTCTAAATGGTCTTAATAAATGTTTTCATCCACTTGAGAGTTTCCTAAGCGCGCACACACACAGACACACACACACACACACACACACACATAGACACAGACACACACACACGCACACGCACACGCACACACACACACACACACAAACAAACACACACACCAGAATGTCAAATGTATAACTTTTACATCTTTATTCTTTCATCCAGTTCCAAATACAGTTTTATATTCTAAAGCCAATTATTTGCCTGAACATTATCTCAGCTGGAAAATAACCAACACATAACCACCACGCTCAAAATAGGACAGCAAACAGTGAATCACTTTTCATTACAAACTGATAGATGAAATTTGATTTGATTTGATTTGATTTGATTCAGTTTTATTTCAGACATATCAAAAAAAGAAAAAAAGAAAAACGATGAAAATACAATAAAAAAATATGTTCAAATGATTTCACAAATAAAAATAAACAAAAAATAAACAAATAACATATTGAATTGATATGCCTGAAAAGGAGTAGGATCATTTAGTCAAGACATGTTTAGAAAAGTGACGATAGCTATAGTTCTTAGAGCCCTAGTCATATCTTAAGATCGGTTATCTTGTCCAAACCAACAGTCATATAAACCCAATTATCATATTGGATTAAAAGGAATACTTCACCCATACGGAACCAGCGTTCTATCATTATAAAATAACTATTATAATATAATGAATGAGGTTTTTCTTCCCTCAGTCTTCCCTTAGTCTTCCCTTGGCCCCAGCTGTCCTGTTAATCCTGACCCTACATTTTTACTACTGTGATGTCACAAGAAGGAAACTGTAGGGTTATAGACAGTGAGACCATAAAACACTCTTTCTGCCTTTTCTCAGGCTAAGATGATCCGATTTCAATTTTTTTTTTGCACATTTATACTAAATAGGATCTCAGAGTTCAATACACCTTCATATTCCAACCGGTGAAGTAGGGCTTTAATGATTGGTTGTCTTGTCTGAACCAACAGTCAAATAAACCCAATTATCATATTGAATTAACAAAGAAAAACATTTCTAATTATCACATTTGAATGACTGAAAACTATTTGATTGCGATTAACAGTTTGTCATTTCTTTACCTTCTAATTCATTCAATGTAAATGTCAATTTCAAGACTACTTAAACTTTAAGTCTGTGTTGTAAAAGCCCTACTAACGTCCTCCCTCCTACATACTCAACATGTATATACTACATACTGTCTACTTAAAGGTGCAGTGTGTAATATGACATCATCAAGTAAGTTCTACAAAGTTCTAGAATGCAACGCTCCCTGGTGTGTGGTGTGTGTGTGTGTGTGTGTGTGTGTGTGTGTGTGTGTGTGTGTGTGTGTGTGTGTGTGTGTGTGTGCTGCCTATACTTCTATCAATCACAGATTAAACAGGCATTCCAACAACTGTGTGTGAGTCTGTGAGCGTCAAATCGGGTCCTTCAGCCAAAAAAATAAAAAAATAAAAATCGACTGACCAAAAAAAAAAAAAAAAAAAAGTTGTCTTGAGTAAATCCCAAATTGTTCGTTTCAGAAAGAAATTGAATAGTTCCCAACAGTGAAAGTTGGCATCCGTATTTCAATTTTAAATTTCAAATATAAAACAATGAATGAGGCCTACACACGATGGCCGTCAAAGGGTTGGAGGTTCGATCCCCGCCCTGCCAACTGTGTCATAGTTGTTGTGTCCTTGGGCAAGACACTTCACCCACCTTGCCTCGTTTGAATGTCGATAGTTAGCCTGCTATGTGTGTGTGACCGTTTGTATTAATCCACATCCCCATACATTGCTTTGTAAGTTTCCTTGGATGGCCTTGTGGATGTGAGTTTTTTTCCACCCCTCTCTCAGCCGAGTTCTACCCAGAGAAGAGGCAGTGTTATCGGGTAGAAAAAATCCTTTGGGGAGGGGGTGGGGGATGGATGGATGGATGGATGGATGGTCAAATCACCCTCTCAGCCGCATGATATGACCGTGAACCGTTTGGAGATGCAGGACATATTATGGAGCACAATGCCCAGGAGAAAGAGCAGGACGCAGGCTACCAGAATCACCGTGCATACCCCCGACCACGTGGACCCTTTTCCACCTCCAACCGGGCCTCCTGTATTCACCCTCCTTTCTACCTCTGCACCATCCATCCCCATCCCGACCCCCACCCCCACCATACCCCCAAGACCCTCCAGACTCATGCCCAGGTTTAGGGGCTGATTCTCGGGCATGGTCACCACCGTCACCCCCCCTTTCTGCTGGTGCTGGTGCATGTAGTGGTGATTGTTCCCCGGCAAGAAACGACACCCTCCAAGCCCAAGCTGCTCACCCGAAAGCCCCAAGGCCCCACGCTCCTTCGCAAGGGGTAGCGGTAGCGGTAGCGGTAGCATGTAGCAGCCGTTACTGGGCATTCGGATGAAAACGGGGGTGTGTTCTGACGCGTGGGGTATCGCTATAACCGTGATTATATCGGGGTCGTCTGGTAGGTGGGATACAGACAGGCCAGGGGGCAGTTTGGTGACTCCGCGGCACCATGGGCATCGTATTTCTTTCATGGCGCTACGCATTTGGGTCAGGCAAACGGAGCAACAGGTGTGTCGGCAGTCCAGGAGCTTGGGGCGCCGGCGTGGGCTGTAGTAGTTGAAGCAGATCTGACATTCCAGAAGCGAATCTTGAGACAGGGACAGGGTATCCATTTTTTTTTTTTTTTTGTTAATAATAAGAGGTGGAGGTGGTGGTCCCCTTTTTTGTTGTATTCGCGGGCTAGCAGACAAAAGCAATCTGTTTTGTTGAGTGTGTGAGTGTGTGTCTGTCTGTCTGTCTGTCTGTCTGTCTGTCTGTCTGTCTGTCTGTCTGTCTGTCTGTCTGTCTGTCTGTCTGTCTGTCTGTCTGTCTGTCTGTCTGTCTGTGAGAAAAATGTGGTAAGAAGAAATGTAAAGCGCTTTGGGCCTGAGAAAATCAGCTAAAAAGCGCTATACAAGTCAAGTCTGTTTACCGTTTACCATTTTTTTTTTTTTTTTTTTGGGGGGATAGATAAGTCAGTCAGATCTAGTAGAAAAAGGTTGAAGGAACTCCGAGTGAAGCTGAGAAAAGCTCAACGGGTTTTTGATTCTTGATCCAAAAACTTCCCAAAGACGTCAGAGGTCCTCGGAGGCAACATGGGCCTTCATCTGCAACGACAGAAGAGAAGAGATTTTATTTATTTATTTTTTATTTATTTTACTTTTTTTTTTATTTACGTGATGCAGGACAAGACACAGACACACACACACACACACAAACACACACACACACACACACACACACACACACACACAAGAACACACATGAACGAAAGAACACACACACACACACACAAGAACAAAATAACACACACACACACATACACAGATGTAACAACAGAACAGAAGAGATTTTATTTTATTTTTTAACTTTTTTTTGATGCAGGACAACACAGGCATTGGCCTTATTTCCCATGGGGGAAGAAGAGGCATAAGTAAGTAAGTAAGGACAAGACAGGTGAAAGACATAACATTAGGTGATAACATTGTGTGTGTGTGTGTGTGTGTGTGTGTGTGTGTGTGTGTGTGTGTGTGTGTGTGCGTCCTGGTAATCCATGCAGAAGCTGTTATCGTTTGCTTTTTACAGACGGTTACACCTTGTCAAAATATCACCAAGGAAACAATGAATAACAAACAGGAGCCCTGGCGACCTCATAATGTATTTCACATCCCACATTGTCAAGTCTTAAAAACTGCTCATGCATACTTTTCTAGATGTAAACAAAGACAATGGGAGAGGGAGAGAGAGGGATGGAGAGGGAGAGGGATGGAGAGGGAGAGGGAGAGAGAGGGATGGAGAGAGAGAAAGAGAAAGAGAGAGATGGAGAAAGAGAGAGAGAGATGGAGAGAGATGGAGAAGAGAGAGAGAGATGGAGAGAGAGAGATGGAGAGAGGGGGAGAGAGAGAGAGGGGGGGAGAGAGAAAGAGAGGGATGGAGAGAGAGAGAGAGAGAGAGGGAGAGAGAGAGATGGAGAGAGAGAGCGAAAGAGGAAAGAGAAAGAGAGAGATGGAGAGAGAGAGAGAAAAGAGAGAGAGAGAGACAGATGGAGAGAGAGAGAGAGAGAGAGAGAGAGAGGTGACCAGTGATTGCCCTGTAACACCTCACATCTCAGTCCCTTTATCAGGAACAAGATCTCAGGCAATTAAACCCCTCGTGTGTGTGTGTGTGTGTGTGTGTGTGTGTGTGTGTGTGTGTGTGTGTGTGTGTGTGTGTGTGTGTGTGTGTGTGTGTGTGTGTGTGTGTGTGTGTGTGTGCGTGCGTGCGTGCGTGCGTGCGTGCGTGCGTGCGTGCGTGCGTGCGTGTGTGTGTGTGTGTGAGCATTTTTTTTTCAGTGTGTGAGTGGAGTCACTTTGGTTTGGACGAGAGAGAGCGATTATATTTGACCTTGGGGCAGCGGTACATGACTACAACAGGACAAGGTCATTCTATGTGCTGGCTGCTGGAACAGACACATTCTCCTGCTGGGAGGGGTACAGTATATATTATCTTTATCGCCAATTGTATAGAGATTATATGGAATACAAGAAGCGAATATAATAAATATTTTTATTTTTTTTACTATGGAAAAGGGGTAGGATTAAATAAGTGTATACAACATTCCGTTCGTGCGATGCTCGCCAGACGTTCGCGAGACATACATGCGACCTCCTGGCAAGTGTTGGCCAGGACATTCGCAAACGTGTCGTGAGGAACCAACTCAGTGAGACTGCAAGTGAAAATTGTCGCTAATTCGCATATTTTGTCGCAATTTTGTGTCTCCAACTTGTCGCAAACAGTCGCAGCCCAGTGAGATAGGGGCTTATAGACACAGAAGATCAGGGATTCTCACACACACCCACACACATGCTTCAATGCATCTCATCAAGTGGATCCTTATAAAGCTCTCGACCTTACAGACATATGTAAATCTATCCGTGCACGTCAGCTCCAATCACTTCAGCCTCCTCCTTCCATCTCCTTCCTTTGCCCTCGACACAAGATAAAGTCAACAGTCTTCCTCGCGGGCAAAATGTCTTTCGGTCCCAAGACAGACAGACAGACAGACCTACTACTGCCTCTATATGGATGGGACCGATCCACTCCAATATTTAAATTAATTTTTTATTATTTTTTAGTTTATATTATTCTTAGACGTTTTTTTTAATATGCTTTTTTTAACCTTTATTTCTACAGGTAAATCCCATTGAAACCGAAGACTCTTTTTCAAGGGAGACCTGTTTTCCTTTCCCACGTTACCATTCACACACACATTCATACACCGATAGCAGCAGGCTAACTATCGACATTCACACAAGGCAAGGTGGGTGAAGTGTCTTGCCCAAGGACACAACAACCATGACACAGGTGGCAGGGCGGGGATCGAACCTCCAACCCTTTGATCATCAGCCGACCCGCTCTACCACCTGAGACACAGTCAGTCGCTATAGTTTCTATGCACATTGTACATTTAAATGTGTTGCTATTTTAAATTAGAATTAGACGTGTCCCTTAGACCTTC
>CM047525.1:24581609-24584109 GCA_026122265.1 Ammodytes dubius
CACTGAAGGCTTAAGCTCATGTAGATGCACCGACAGTGTTGTTGTAAAAAAACAAAGTCTCTTAATCCAGGCAAAATGTCTCATCTTCATCAACTCAACCCAGGTAAACGTATGTGAGTGAGTGAGTGAGTGAGTGAGTGAGTGAGTGAGTGAGTGAGTGAGTGAGTGAGTGAGTGAGTGAGTGAGTGAGTGAGTGAGTGAGTGAGTGAGTGAGTGAGTGTGTGAGTGAGTGAGTGTGTGAGTGAGTGTGTGAGTGAGTGAGTGAGTGAGTGAGTGAGTGAGTGAGTGAGTGAGTGAGTGAGTGAGTGATGTGAGTGAGAGGAGTGAGTGAGTGAGTGAGTGAGTGAGTGAGTGAGTGAATGAGTGAGTGAGTGAGTGTGTGTGCGTTTAATCTAAATCTATCTCCCGACACACACACACACACCAATATTCATGACACCTGTTGGGTTCCGTCCTGTTGCCATGACCACGCCGGCGACATCATCAGCATAGTAACGCTATCGTCACGGCTACCGGCGCTTCCTAAACAGATTCTTCCCAAAAGACAAACTGCCCGAGACCCGAACCCTTTAACTACATCAGCCGGGCAAAGTGAATTATATAACAACTTAAGAGTCCCCCGTGTGTACTAACTAATGCACTTCAAACAAGCCTGTGTGTGTGTGTGTGGGGGGGGAGGGGGGGAGGGTGTGAGTGAGTGAGTGAGTGAGACTGTGTGTGTGTGTGTGTGTGTGTGTGGGGGGGGGGGGGGGTGGGTGGGGGGGAGTGTGTGAGTGAGTGAGTGGTGAGTGAATGAGTGTGTGTGTGGGGGGGAGGGAGGGGTGTGGGAGTGAGTGAATGAGTGAGTGAGTGAGTGAGTGAGTGAGTGAGTGAGTGAGTGAGTGTATGTCTGTGTGGGAGTGTGTCACCCCCCATCTCGGTTAGTATGGATGGTAAATGGACTCAACTTATATTTATATAGCGCTTTTCCCTGGTATTAAGAATTACACACCTCGTTTGCTGTTACATGTGATTTATGATCATCAGAGGAAAAAAATTAGACTGTTTCAGAAATATTTAAAAGTTCCTCGTAGCTACTTTAACGTAAAGAATGATCCCATATTCAAGTGTACTGGGCTGAGTGATAGTTAGAGGTTAAAGGCCTACTTCACCAGTTGGAATATGAAGGTGTATTGAACTCTGAGATCCTATTTAGTATAAATGTGCAAAAAATAAAAAATAAAAATAATAATAATCGGATCATCTTAGCCTGAGAAAAGGCAGAAAGAGTGTTTTATGGTCTCACTGTCTAACCCTACAGTTTCCTCTTTGTGACATCACAGTAAGAGTTAGGATTAACAGTACAGCTGGGCCAAGGGAAGACTGAGGGAAGAAAAACCTCATTCATTATATTCTAATTGTTATTTTATAATGATAGAACGCTGGTTCCGTATGGGTGAAGTATTCTTTTCAAAGGGATATAAAATGTCTTTCATATTTTTTGGAGGGTCTTTGGGAGGGTCAAATTCACTTCTAAATATTGATGTATGGTCTGTGCTCGCATGGTTTTCTTTCCCAGGAGAGAGAAGGAGAGAAATGTCTAGACAAAGCAGACGAGGCTCGTTGGCCTTTTCCTTTCTTATCGGTTCACTCCATCTATCTATCTATTCCTCTTTCTGCTCCCTCGCTCCCAATCCTAATTCATCCTCCTCCACTTGGTCTGTCTGTCTGTCCATCCATCCATCCATCTATCTGTCCGTCCATCCATCTATCTATCTGTCCCTCCCTCCACCTATCCATCCATCCATCCATCTATCCATCCATCCATCTATCTATCTATCTATCCATCTATCTATCTCTCTCTCTCCCTCTTTTTATCCTGTCATCTCCATTGTAAGCAGCGGCCCTGGTCTGTGTTAGCAGGTCAGAAGCAGAGGTGATGTATTAGAGAGAGAGAGAGAGAGAGAGAGAGAGAGAGAGAGAGAGAGAGAGAGAGAGAGAGAGAGAGAGAGAGAGAGAGGAGAGAGAGAGAGAGAGAGGAGAGATGAGAGAGAGAGAGAGAGAGAGAGAGAGAGAGAGAGAGAGAGAGAGAGAGAGAGAGAGAGAGAGAGAGAGAGAGAGAGGATGACCTGCAGTAAAGGTCCACGGGTCGGATTTTAACCCGCGACCACTGCATCCATTACTTAAAGGTGCAGTGTGTAATATGCAGAAATATGGACATATATGAGACCCTTTCTAAGGGAAAAAATAATAATTCTAAAAAAACAATTCAGCTATTATGCACTAAATTAAATGTACTTATGGATATTATAATTACTTTCTACAAAATCTGCTAGGAAATAAAACCCAAATTTCTACACACTGCAGGTTTAAATGTAAGGGTAAAAAGACATTTATTTTCAGTGTGGCGTACAGTTTTTGGGTTAATGCCTTAGCCTGTGTTTGTTTGGAAACATTGGTCAAAGCCTCTTGTCAAGCACAACAAACACTTTAAGCGGTAACCGGTCTGAATCATGTAACA
>CM047525.1:24591609-24599109 GCA_026122265.1 Ammodytes dubius
CACCTGAGCCACGGTCGCCCCAAACTAAACCAAACTGTGGGCCCTGCTGCTGTAAACAACAACAGTGAAACAGTAACTTTTCAGGAAGCTTTCTAACTTCAAACAGTTTTCACCTTTAATACGCTGACAAGCTGGCATAGGCGGGGGGGGGGGGGGGGGGGAGAGAGAGAGAGAGAGAGAGAGAAACCCAAAGTTACATAGTGCACCTTTAACAGAAACAACATCATTTCAGAGGCCTGTATATACTCTTTACACACACAGATGAAAGTGTGTCGCAATTTTTAAGATAATATCCTTATCTTTATCACACAACTTGAGCAAATTAAATTCACTGATGCAATCGAGTAAGGCAGATAACAATATTCTTAAAAAGCTCCAAACATTTGGGGGCGCCTTAGCTCAGTTGGTAGGGCGTCCCCCCCCCCCCCCCCCATGGGCCTCGGCCAGCAGCGGACCCGGGTTCGATTCCAGCCCGCGGTCGTTCTCTGCATGTCACTCCCCTCTCTGCCCCATTTCAACTCTGTCTCTCTGCACTATCAATAAAGCATAAAAATGCCCAGGTTCTATTCATTCACACACAGTCATACAAGGAAAACTTTAGCCATATTTAGGAAAGTAAAAAAAAACAAATCCAAAAATGTAAACGTTCCTACAATTGTTTCAAATTTGTATCACATAATATAAACTGCTAGATGTGTTTTCCTGGAAAGACTGTTAGGATTAAGTTTGAAGAATTTGACCAAAATATTTTTTTAATACAACGTTGTATCACTGTCTAAATGTTACTGTGACTATCTGTCCTCATGGCAGCCGCACTGTGTCTGTGTCTGTTTGTACGTGTAAGTTTTACCCAAACGTGTTTCCTTGAAAGAGACACACGCGCACACAGGAGCGCACACACACACACACAGTTACACACACACACAGTTACACACAGTTACTTAAACATTGTAACTGCCTTGCACACATAAATGAATGTTGGTTACATTCAAGCCATCGCCAAACGAGTTGACACAAAGTTGATTAAGCCTATTACAGCTCCACAAAACTCTCTCTGTATTTCTCAGTATGGCAGCGTTTACAAAAGTATTGTCATTAAAGAGCATTTCCATGAAGTAATGTAGAGATGAAGATTCAAGAAAAATCCAGACTGGTCTCTTAATTTTTTCCATAGCTGTATGATTTGTACACACATTTTGTATACACTTTTTTGTCACGTTGTTGTAAACAGACAACATAAATCTCCCACAGAAACAGTGGAGCATGAAGGCCACACACTGCACACAGGCTGAGCAGGCCGGCCAAGCAGAGAATAGGTGATAAAGTACAGCTGTTAGCCCAACACACAATAGCCATCAATAATCTGCCTGTCAAACACTGTATGTCATAATCGGTGAAGGGGAGAAAGGCCGCATTCCAAATAGCATACTTTCCCTGCGTTCCAAATCACATACGCTTATTTTCTTTTTACTACACTACATACTAAAGTACAGAAGAGTTTTAGTCTTTTTACTACACTACATACTAAAGTACAGAAGAGTTTTAGGGTCACGGGAGAGAAGAAAAAAAAATCAGATAAGGAAGATTTTTTTTCATTATGATTATGATTATGATTGTGGGTCAGAATCGCCCAAATAGCATGCTGTTTTCAACACTAAAAGTCTCGGCCGGATCTAGTAGACATCCGGGTATATTTCTAACCATCCTAAATCTGGCCACAAGAATCGGGACATCCTAAATCTTTTTTCAACCATACTAAAATACCATTGAATTATGGGGATTGGAACACAGGGGAACAGAACCCAAAAGAAATGGCAGGGAATGTCCTTACAGAGTAGGGAAAAGCAAAGTAAATATATATATATTTTTTTTTTATTAACCTTTATTTATACAGGTATATCCCATTGAGACCGAAGACTCTTTTTCAAGGGAGACCTGTTTTCCTTTCCCACGTTACCATTCACACACACATTCATACACCGATAGCAGCAGGCTAACTATCGACATTCACACGAGGCAAGGTGGGTGAAGTGTCTCTGCCCAAGGACACAACAACTATGACACTGGTGGCAGGGCGGGGATCGAACCTCCAACCCTTTGATCATCGGCCGACCCGCTCTACCACCTGAGACACAGTCGCCCCAAATATATATAAAAGTGTAGGGAATTACTTACTACCAAATAAGGATGCAATAAAATAAGGTTTTCAGCTACAAAGGCCTAGAAATCAAACAGACACTAACTCGCATTCTAACAGAGTAATCCAGCAGCCAATTAAAGTGAGGCGTTGACACATCCTAAATGTTGGATGAAAGCCAGTCGCACTAAAAGCAGCAGCAAAGAAGGAATAAGAAAAAAAAAAGCATATGGTGGATTAGAAGGTTTTTTAAATTCGGAAACACACACACGAATACAGACACACACACACGAATACAGACACACACACACAAGCACACACGAACACACAGACTGTGGCACAGCTGGAATACACGCACACACACACACTGTCCCAAAACAGGTCACTTCACAAATCATTGTCTCCTTACAATTCAACTCCAAAGGTGATCGTAGTAGGTGAAGACAATTGATGACAACAAAGACAAACTATCAATGTGTGTGTGTGTGTGTGTGTGTGTGTGTGTGTGTGTGTGTGTGTGTGTGTTGCCCTTTAAAAACGGACAAAGTCTCCCTACTACAGCACCAAGAAAAAGAAAAAAAATCAGTAACTATTGTGTGTAAGAATGCAGAATGTCGGCGCTAAAATAGAATGTATTGGCTTCTACCCAGAGTTAATCACTGCAACAATGGGTGATGATAGGGAGTGTGTGTGTGTGTGTGTGTGTGTGTGTGTGTGTGTGTGTGTATGCGTGTGTGTGTGTATCTTTCTCAGTGTATGTGTGTGTGTCTTTCTCAGTGTATATGTGTGTGTCTTTCTCAGTGTAAATGTGTGTTGTGTGTTGTGTGTGTGTGTGTGTGTGTGTGTGTGTGTGTGTGTGTGTGTGTGTGTGTGTGTGTGTGTGTGTGTGTGTGTGTGTGTGTGTGTGTGTGTGTGTGTGTGTGTGTGTGTGTGTGTGTTGTAGCAGGAATTCAGATAACAACAACACAAAGGAATTTCGTGATATCTGTGGTTCAGATAAAGAGCAATGAGGACCATTGTTAAGAAATATCCAGACACAATAGAGTCCAGGGGCCTCATTTATCAACAGTGCGTAGAAAAGGTTCTAAATTCACTCTTACGAATGAAATTTAGTATGTGCTGAAGTACAAAAAAATCGGTATTTATCAAACGTGCGCTGGCCTATCGTACGCACACCAGTAAGTCATCAATCTTGATAAATCCCACATGTTCCTAAGTACCATGCTCGTTCACGCTCAGACCATTTGCATTCAGAAACGCCTCCAATTAACCATATATGGTCACAACACATCCCTTTATCAACCATGTGAATGTGTTTTACCCCTCTCCGCCACAATGGGAAAGAGGGCAACGAAAACAAACTTCTCCAACACATAAATGGAAACCCTTGTAAACGAGGTTGAATCAAAGCAAAAAAAAAAACATATTTTGTTGGCTCACTTAGTGCAGGCATTAAAACAAAATAAAGCTTGCTGCATGGGAAAATGTGATATTTTCGAGCAAGTTGTAAGGCAACGGCATTGTTTGGGGTCCGCGATCTGACAACTTTACGTGCAGTCATTCATAAACTCTTTCAATAAATAAGAGATGAAGATAAGTTCCTAACACCATTAGAGTTACTAAGTGAAATGAGTGATTGGCGAGTCTGGCGAGTCACCGCGGCTCGTCCAGCTCACAGCTGAGTGCTGTCAGATGAGACGCACAGATAGCATCGGAGGGATCCTCCGCTTCAAAACATGTAAACGTGTGACACATTTAATGAATAATCAATTAGAGCTTACCTAAAAATAAGTGAGCCATATAACTATTTATTGCATTTAGGATGTTAGCTCATTTGGACGCTGTTTTGACAGTCTGTTTTCATTGATGTATTGGCGATATTATATCTACTTTCAGTTTAATTACTGAGTCGTGATCAGTGTTCTTAAATAAACTTAGATTATAAAACAAGAGGTCCAAAACACAGATGATGATTAAACAAACAAATGTATGACTTTATATTACCCTAGAAATGCACGGGTGGATTTGACGCGTGGCGATTATAGATATAAAGAGAACGCTGGCGGTTCTAGTGTTAATGCAGACGTTGAAACTCTTAAATGCTTTGCTTTGTGCTTGTAATATCGCTATTCTACCACTAGATTCTGTTCGTAAGCATGGTCAGAGTTGTGCTTACATTTACACACATTCATAAGTCTAAGTACATTTTGGTAAATTCCATACTTTGCGTGGCAATGTTCTTACGCCCTACTTACGCACAGATTTGTGCGTAAGTAGGGTTGATAAATGAGGCCCCCGGTGAGAGAAATGAACACACACGTCATTAAAAAGCAGCCTAAATCAAAAGTACACACACACACACACACCCCTATCAATATAATTATTGCACTAATAGTTGCACTTAAATTGACGCTATAATCTTGCATTTGCCGTGTTGCAATATGCACTGTCTCTCTCTCACACACTCTCTCCACACACACACACACACACACACACACACACACACGCGCGCGCGCGCACGCGCACACACAACAATGCAACGTGCAAAAGTGTGTGCACAGTCACAGACAAAGCCCTGAATGGGATGCTGCTGTTTAACTGCTTCTTCTCCCACGTTCCCAACTGCAAAACAAAACAATGCCTCCCGTCCCTTCACGTGCGGAAATTACCGAACTTTGTTATGTTTCCTGAACGCACCGCCACACTATAAACATATCATTGTTTTTTACCAGTATTGTTCGTGAAGCCAGCCCAAGCCAGCGCTTACCTTTTGTTAGTTCCGTGTGTGTGTAGGGAGATTAAGATAGACGCTTTCCCTCTGTCTGTCTGTCTGCTCTCCTTGGCGTCTCCGTGCATTTAAACGCGGCAGTGGCAAAGGCAGCGGTCGGGAGGAGTAGCGATGGGTTTGCGTGCGTGCGAGATTGTTGATGCCTGGTTTTCAGTGGGCGAGCGTTCCTTCAGAGCAGCCAAAAAAAATACCTCGAAGAACCTCCCACTTGTCTCTCGCCCTACACTCTCACACACGCCCTCTCTCTCTCTCTGTCTCACACACACACACACTCCCTCTCTCTCTCACACACACACACACAGTCTCTCTCTTTCCCTCTCTCTCTCTCTCTCTCCCTCTCTCTCTCTCTGTCTCTCACACACACACACTCCCTCTCTCTCACACACACGCCCTCTCTCTCACACACACACACTCTCTCTTTCCCTCTCTCTTTCTCTCTCTCTCACACACACTCCCGCTCTCTCTCTCTCTGTCTCTTCTCTCTCTCTCTCTCTCTCCCCTCTCTCTTAAAGCGGATACGCCCTCTCACTGTAACATAAAAGGGAAATGTATATTCACACCATTCACACGTTACAGGCGTCAGTTAGTTAACACGTCGAGGAATTGAAAAAAAACAAAGAAATCTAAATCGCGTGAGACCTCCAGAGTCTGGGGGTGTGAAGTGCTGTGTTTGTGTCCGGCCGCTGAGCAGCCCAAGCCGGCTGCTGCTGCTGCTGCTGGCACGGCGCTGACTGTGGATGCACTGCCAGAGAAATGTCCAATCCAAACATATCTTTTTGTCTCTGTCTTTGTCTCTCTGTCTCTCTCTCTCTCTCTCTCTCTCTCTCTCTCTCTCTCTCTCTCTCTCTCTATCTCTCTCGCTCTCTGTGTGTCTGTCTGTCTCTCTCTCACACTCTCTCTCTCTCTCTCTCTCTCTCTCTCTCTCTCTCTCTCTCTGTGTCTGTCTGTCTCTCTCTCTCTGTCTGTCTGTCTGTCTGTCTGTCTGTCTGTCTGTCTGTCTGTCTGTCTGTCTCTCCTCTCTCTCTCTCTCTCTCCCTCTCCCTCTCTCTCTCTGTCTCTCTCTCTCTCTCTGACACAGTTTAAAGTGGGCATGGACTGCCCTCTTTTATGGTGAGGGCCATTTACAGTACAAGTTATGAACTCTATTCGATTAATGCTATAATGCGTAACTTTTTCATGTACATGAATGGCAGTTACATTCAAGCCATCACCAAACGAGTTGAAACAAAGTTGATTAAACTGTATTTCTCAGTATATGGCAGCGTTTACAAACTGGTGAAAATTGAAATGAGTACACTTAAACCTGCAGTGTGTAGAATTTGGGGTTTTATTTCCTGGCAGATTTTGTAGAAAATAATTATAATATCCATACGTACGTTTAATTTAGTGCATAATAGCTAATTTTTTTTTTAGAATAGGCCTAATTTTTTTTCCCCTTAGAAAGGGTCTCATATATGTCCATATTTCTGCATATTTTGGACCAAGGCCTAGTGCCGCCATTTTGGAAGTGTCATAGTTGGAATGTCATCAGGTGCATTGTTTAAAATTTAGAATTGTTCTTGTCCTTGAAGGCCACTGTAGCTTCTGCTATTATTCTAAAGGGTTGGGGTTACCCAGGGAGCGTTGCATTCTAGAACTTTGTAGAACTTTCATGATAATGTCATATTACACACTGCACCTTTAAAAATGAAACAGATAAACACTACCGTTTTGGTCCAAAGAGGGCGCTACACAACAATCAACAATACTTGAGAGTGGTTGCGTTCCGAATCGCGTAGTCTTTCTTTTTTCTATTCTACATACTACATCTGACGATAAAAAAGAATCTAGTTAGGATGCAGTAGGCATACTATTGGGACATACTTTACTCTCTTATTTCATCATAACATTGCGCCTTGATCTTACCTCTTGCTTTTATATCCGTCGCATCCACGTTTGTTTTCATATGGAGGCTTCGTCGATGTTAAGTCACTTCACGTGCGCACTAGATTGTGGGTCAGATTCGCCCAAATAGGATGCACTTTTCAACACTAACAATCTTGGCCGCATGAAGTAGGACATCCGGGTATTTCTAACCATCCTAAATCTGGCCACAAGAATCGGGACATCCTAAATCTTCTTTCTACATACTATATAGTAGAAAGTATGCGATTCGGAACGCAACCAGTGTCTATTCGTTCTCTTTTGATCCTCCCAGTCCCTATGGTCACTCAGTGGCTTTGTGTTGCTTAAACTGCCCTCGTTAGTCTGCCCCTAAATGTCCTCTTGTAGGCTACACCCAAACTGCTCACTTCACTGTCTTTGTTGTCACCAAGGAGGGGGGGCAGGAGGAGTACAGTGGCTGGTGGAACTGATGGAACTTAACAATAACAATAACAGCTTGCATAATCTATTTATTTATTGCTACACACTCCATTTCTTAAACAAGGTCAAACACAAATATAATTTAATAACTGTTGCTAACATCTGCTGCTGCTGCTTCTTTTTAAATGTATTTATAAATATAAATCTGCATTTTACTTTTATACCATGTATATTGATGCATTTTAGCTTGTGTTACTTGTTTTGTGTCTTG
>CM047525.1:24611609-24634109 GCA_026122265.1 Ammodytes dubius
TTAACCCTAATGGTCCCACCCAACACCCAACACCATTCATTATATACACACTCAATACGTTTGTGTGTTTCTAGCCATTGGGGGGGGAGAGGCGTTATTTTGTCGATAATAGGGTTCAACAGCTTGGCAAGGTGGCAGGCAATACTTAAATGTGCTTTTTTTAGTATTAAATCACTAGTGTGTGTGTGTGTGTGTGTGTGTGTGTGTGTGTGTGTGTGTGTGTTGGTGTGTGTACCCAATTTTTTCCTCACAAAACAAACCAGTTACCCATTACCAGTCTGGATTTTTCTTAAATCTTCATCTCGACATAACTTATTGAAAATGCTCTTTAATGACAAAATGTTTTGGAGTTTGGTAGAAATGTTGTATATATTGATTTTACTTAATTTTCAAGTTTCTTTAGCATTTATTGATAATTTATGTGTGCTAACAAATAAAGCCTAGTATATTATATCAGCTGGTGGATCGTATACTTGTAGGAATGGCTCCATCTTGTGGCCAAATACAGTTACTACATCATTTTAATCTTTGAACTTTTTTGAGGGACTTCAAGTGCACAAAAAAAAAAGGACCAGACAAGACAAACATAAAGAATAATTATAAATCTTTTTATTTATTCATTTAAGTGTTAATAAATAGTGAACATAAGTGATGTATTACACAGTTCCTTCAAGTGAAAAACATTTAAATTATTTAAAACACGGTGCTCAATAACATTCTTTTAAAAAAAGTGAGTTTTTTTTTTCACTTGGGTGAATTGTGCTCGTGTGTGAATCAGCACCTTGTGTCTTTCCTACGAGTTCCTGTGGAGAGAAAATAAATTACACAAAATGTTAAAGGTGCAGTGTGTAATATGACATCATCAAGAAAGTTCTACAAAGTTAACCCCACCCCTTTCGAATAATAACAGAAGCTACAGTGGCCTTCAAGGACAAGAACAATTCTACATTTTAAACAATACACCTGATGACATTACAACTATGACACTTTCAAGATGGCGGCACTAGGCCTTGGTCCAAAATATGCAGAAATATGGACATATATGAGACCCTTTCTAAGGGAAAAAAATAATAATTCAAAACGTTTTTTTCAGCTATTATGCACTAAATTAAATGTACTTATGGATATTATAATTACTTTCTACAAAATCTGCTAGGAAATAAAACCCAAAATTCTACACACTGCAGGTTTAAAGAAAGGAAAAATTAAATATAAAATAAATCATACCCTGTGATTGTGGTTGTGATTTGTTGTGTTTATTCAAGTGTTGTGCTCTGGTCTCGTGCTTGGAGCCGTCAGGATAAGGCGTTGCTGCTCTCCATGACTTCTCTGTCAGAGGAGAAGTTAAACAGATACTAAATGAAAGGCAGAGCTACAGAACATACACTACATCACATGTTGAGGGTTAAAGACCTACTTCACCAGTTGGAATATGAAGGTGTATTGAACTCAGAGATCCTATTTAGTATAAATGTGCAAAAAAAATTGAAATCGGATCATCATAGCCTGAGAAAAGGCAGAAAGAGTGTTTTATGGTCTCACTGTCTAACACTACAGTTTCCTTCTTGTGACATCACAGTAAGGGCTAGGATTAACAGGACAGCTGGGCCAAGGGAAGACTGAGGGAAGACTAAGGGAAGAAAAACCTCATTCATTATATTATAATAGTGATTTTATAATGATAGAACGCTGGTTCCGTATGGGTGAAGTATTCCTTTAAAGGAAGGTGGAGAGGCAGCGATTGTGGAGAATTCTTGTTGACAAAAATCACATTGTCAAAAATCAGTGAATATCTCCTCACGAACCACTGCCTGTCCTGTTAATACACAGCCTAGGCTCTGTAAACTGGCCTGTTAGCTACAGTGGGCCTCCTTTGCTTTCATACCAGTTTACAGAGCCTAGGCTGTGCATTAAAACAGGAATTTTTTCTCAGCTCACACACGTAGCAGATATTGAGATATTCACTGATTTTGACAAAACAAGATTTCTCCAGAGTCACTCAGCGCGTTTCCATGGCACCACTAGATTGGATTAAGACATATACCGAACTAGACACTCGAACGGACCGTGTCACTTGTCTGAGTATACATGGCCTTTCAGGAATCAAATAAATGTCCGATGCATGGCTGTCTCCACCTCCACTATGCTAGGTGTTCTTATCCGACTTCTCTTGTCCGTTAATGTGCCGATTTGTGTTTCGAAGTAGCTCGGATAAAGGTGTTTACATGCAGTTTAAAAGTCTTATTCGTTTAGTTACCCGATTATGAGTCTGCATGTAAACGCACTGACTGACTCCACCTTTAAATTCTCCTAACATCAAAGTAAAGCCCTATTTCCTTACCGGTTTGCCCTTTGTGTGTCCGGTAGCTCTGGTCCCCGCTCCGCCACTTGTCCGGCACGAGACGATTCTCATCAGTCTCTCGGATAGCGTTTCCGTGGGGACAGTGACGCAGCCGTTCCCAGGCAACCGACTGAGGCTCGATAGACACAAAGTTCTTTTCCCTCATCTTTGGATAAATCGCCGCGGGACATTTATCCACGTTCTGATTGGACGCCAGCGGTCTCTTCACGTCCGCTGCCTTGCCGTACTGTGTGTGCACTGAAAAAAAAAAATGTAAACAAAAAGGGGTTAGCTACCAACATGCACACTTACAGATCCTAGGCTGTGTATTTAAAAAAAAAATTTAATAAATGGTTTTTATTTTTATTTGTTTTATGCATTTAACATTTTCAATAAGGTAAGGTCTGACTAGCATTTTATGCATTTTTATGTTTATTTTATCTTTTGCTCTTTGGTTTATTGCCTGTGATAAATGTGTTTCGTTTTATATTTTTCTTTATTTTGTGACTGTGAAGCACTCTGAGCTGCATTTTATGTATGAAGGGTGCTATACAAATAAAGATTATTATTAAAACTGGATTTTTTTTCCAGCAACACACACACACACACACACACCCTTACCAGATGCCAGCGGTCTCTTTAGCTCACTGGCTTTCCATTTCGGCCCTCTCCGATACGCGCTGCTGTTCTCAGAAGACTCTCCTTCCAATCAATCAATCAATCAAACAACTTTATTTATCCCAGAGGGCAATTCAGTTCAGCAGTCCTACACACACTACGCAACACATAACAGACAATATACAGCGAATAAAAAACAATAAACAGGACACAGGATATGTCAGAGAGACACAATGTTGGGCATGAGTAGGCCTGCACAGTTAAAAGAATAAAAAACATCAGATCCAAGTGAATAAATAAATAAATAAATAAATAAGGTACCTTCCATGTCCTGTCCCCAGACGTCTGACGATCCGGACCCTTTCCTCCTCGCCAGTAGCAGCAGCTGTTGTTGTTGCTGTTTCTTGGGGTGAGACTTACACGCGTCGCACGTGGGCAGCAACGCCTCATTCCACGGTTGGAAAGGAACCTGTAATAGGAAAATGAAGCAATAGTGATACGTTAATAGTAGCATTAGATTTTATTCAATCACACAGCAAGGATCTCCGCGGAGAGGCCACTAATTCAAACACAGGGAATCGTGTTTGCAAGAGTGAACCCCGATTCGTAGCAGAGAGGGATATTTAAGCACATTGCTTCACGACAGGCAGACAGACTAATTGTACATAACTTAACCATAGGAGGAGTTTTTGAGCATAGGACAATAGAAGAGCAGACAGTAACTGTGCATAAGTTAACCATAGGCGTGGCTGTCCGAGTGGTCTGTTGGGTCACATTTTAGTTAATCTACATTTCAGTTTCTAGAGCTACAAACAGCATGCGATACTCTCAACCACACCCATAAGTCCATACAAGACAATGGCCAAGTGAGCATTCCAACATCTGAGTCCAGAGATATATGGGTGTGGCCTGAATCCAAGATGGCAGCATGTTAGTTTGTTTGTCTGTGTCCTACAGTTTTTAAGTGATTTTTTACTCTAAATTTTATCATTATAGTGTCAATTGTGGTGTACTTTGTTTGTATGTCTGCAACTTCTTTTCTGCTGCCTGTCTTGGCCAGGACTCCCTGTGAGAAGAGTTATTGTAACTCAATGGGACCTTCCTGGTAAAATAAAGGTTAAATAAAAAAATAAAAAAATATATATATCATATGCAATATTTCCCACTACAAACCGCTTTTCTCTTCAAGCTCCGACCGCCTTCCGAGAGTCCCGGACTGGCGGACGTCACGATAATCCGGCTGTTTTTCGTCTGACACCTCGAGCAATACCGTTGCCTCTTGGTCGCGTAGGGAGCGAAGGAATTATCGTTATCGTAGTTTCTACCGAGGCAGCATTCGTGATCTGAGAGGCTTCGGCGGTCCCCTTCTTTACCTTTGGGTCTGTAAGACAAGGCAAGGCAAGTTTATTTATATAGCACAATTCAAACACAAGGCCACTCAAAGTGCTTTACAGGGGCAAGATTAGAATACATAAAACACATTAGAAGACATTTAAAAGCGAATGAAAAGAAGTAAAACATTTAAATTAAATAAAAAAGTACAGGTTAAAATGGAAACAGAAAAGTCTTCAGACTCGATTTAAAAGAACTGAGGGTTGCAGCAGACCTCAAGTTTTCTGGGAGTTTGTTCCAGATATTTGGTGCATAAAAACTGTACTGTACCTCTCCTTCAGCTTGCGGACGGCAGGCTGATCTTTGTACTCTAGCTCTATCTTTCTCCGTCTTGAAGGCACTTCCAAAACACTTCCATGGCCGCTCAAAGGTCTGTCCGGCTTTTTCGGGGTTGGTGGCAATCTGTTGGAATAGTAGACGCTATCGAAGTCTGCTAGCCAGCTGGCTGAGGGCAGGTACGCAGGCAACGATTCGAACGATGTATCCTGGCTTTCTTGGACGTTGCTCTCTCGTCTCACTTGGTTTCTGTCGGCTATCGGAGGAGAATTATCCTCCGATAGCACAAACGGTGAGGTAGCCACGTCTTCTGTGCGCGTGGATTCAGTCATTGGAACCTCTTGTGCAACTGTGACCTCCATTACGGGGCACGTGTCGACTTCTTCGGACACGTCAATCTCACCGTTAGGAATCCCCAAAATGGCGGATGATGACATTTCCTCCGGTTCATCATCCATCTGAATCAAGGGAATCACGGTGGCCTCTTCCGGAAGGGTTAGCAGCAGCGGTTCATCTCTTTCCGTTAGCATAGCCGCTAAGGGAACTTCCACAGCTAACGTTTCTTCATGACATGACAACCCTGGGCGGCCATTTTGGGGCACGGTTGCAGCAGGAGAATTAATCAAAGTTTCGTCCATCGACCAAACGGCGGATTCCATGTTTCGCAGCTCATCAAGGAACGTGGAGTCGAAGTGATAGCGGTAGCTCTTGGATTTCGACGGCGCGGATTTCATTTCTTTCTCACCGCTGGTTTCTTTAACATCACCCTGAGGCGCTGCTTGGACATCAAACTCGGAGCTGACATTGGAAGGGTCTGCGGGGTCATCCAAAGAAGCGAGGGTCTTCTCCCCGCTGCTGCTGCTGCTAGACGGACTGACTAGCAGGATATCCGGGCAGACTTGATTTTGATTTTCCTCGGAGTGATCTCCCGCAGAAAGGCATCGTTGGCCCTCGTTTGGCACCAGTGCAGCGCGACCCTGTAGCATCGAGCTGCACTGGACCACGTCTCGGGAAAAGCTGTGGGACACTTCCGCGGTCTCGTGCGAGTGCATCAGCTGCATGCCGACCGGCGTGGCACGGCATTCGATCCTCACCTCCTCCGTTTGGATAACGAAGCTGCTGCTGCCTGTCGGTGGCTGCGGCCTAGTAGATAGATAGATAAATAGACACTTTATTGATCCCTTGGGAGTGCTCCTTCAGGGAAATTCAAAAATCCAGCAGCAGCTGTAGTACATACAAAAAAACACAAGCAAGTCACTAAAATGCATCAATATACATGGTATAAAAGTAAAATGCAGATTTATATTTATAAATACATTTTAAAAAGAAGCAGCAGATGTTAGCAACAGTTATTCATTTATATCTCTGTTTGACCTTAGTGTGGTGGTGGTTGAGGTTGAAGCTGCCATATCATCTACCTCCAGAGAATGGTCTCTTTTCTGCACGACCAAGGCTGGAGAAAGAGACTGATTCGTGGGTACATTCTGGCCTTTTTTGACGCCAATGCTGGTGCTGGGAATTGGATGTTCCACAAAGTTGCTGTTGCTGCTAGGACCGTGTGATGTGCTCGTATGGTGAGTTGAAGACAGTGACAGCGGGTCGGTTTGGACCTCAGAGCTAGTCAGGTCTCTGGTTGGGACGTTGTGCTGGTAACGGAAGCGGCGGGAGTGGTAGGCCATGGTTTGGTAGTACTGGGAGTTGAGCATTCGTCGGTAGTCCATGAGATGCTGCTGGGTCTGGGGCAGCACGAAGGCAGGAGGCTCCATGTACGGACTGCAGGGCTGGTAGTGGGGCATCATCGCCGGCATGCCATACGCTTTAAAGACAGGAGAAAAAAAATTAAGTATTCAGATGAAATGCTGTTTGTAAATTAGTACATTACATACAGTGCTGTGTGAAAGTTTGTGAACCCCTAGAGCCTTTTGGAATTTATTTGTTTTAACAGTTGATTTCTGGAAAAGAAACATTTTGAATTGATAAACAAACATCTGTTATTTCATATAAAAAATACTGGTATTGATAAAAATGAATTAATAATGGTTAAAATAAATATAATTCCAAAAGACTCAAGGGGTTCACAAACTTTCACACTACACTGTATCTTTACTGTCATGTTCTGTACATTTAAACGGTTCAGATTAAATTAAAAAAAATCAAATCCATTCTCAGTTGAGTTTTCCAACCAGACTCAACAAAGTCGTAAGCTTTAAATGTAAAAAATAAAATGAAAATAAAGTATTAAAATGCTGTTGTTAAAGTAAATTAGTACATTTCATATCTTTAAATGTATAGAACGGGACATTAAACGGTTAAGATTAAATGAAAAAAAATCAAATCCATTCTCAGTTGTTTTCCCAACCACTCAGCAGGCCTATTGAGAGTCCAAAGATTTGCAGCAAATAATTTATAATAAAAAGGAACTGACCGCTGAAAAAATTCACTTCACTGCACATTAAAATATAAAAAAGCTTTTAAAAAGTCCCAAAGCTAACTAGTTGCACCCAATAAAAGTGTCAAACAAGTGATTGTATGTAGTCTATATTTTATATTTCGGACCCCAGGAAAACCAAACTAGCTCTCTCTCTCCAGTCTTATTCTGTTGCTAATGGCGATCCTAATAAATAAAATAAGAAATAAAACACATGGATATTCGGGCATATTTTTGTGGGCACGTACCTAAGCCAGGATAGCCATAGAACGGGTTGTAGGACACAGGCATGGGCACGGGAACCGGCCACTGCACACTCTGCATGGGCTGCATGTGCTGCATGTAGGGCTGCTGGGGCTGGATAAATAATAATAATAATAATAATAATAATAATAATAATAATAATAATAATAATTCATTTTATTTCGAGGGCGCCTTTCGAAGCACCCAAGGTCACCTTACAGGGCATAGTTAAAAAACAAAATCAACAATGATGAAAAACAAGAACAAGACACATTAAAACAATTTAATTTTAAGGGTGGTGAGATGGGTGGTAGACAATGAATTATATGGAATATGACAGTTTAAAAAGATGGGTTTTTAGATGGGTCTTGAATGTGGAAAGAGTGTCGGAGTTACTTGGATGTAGAAGAAGGGTTTGTTAGGCTGCTGGTGGTGGGGGTCCTCTGGTCGGGACGGTCCCATGTGGGGATGGGTCGGATGGGGTCCATGGTGGGGGTTCGAACCGCGAGAATACAGACCGTATGAATGTTGCATTGTGGACGTGGGTCCCTCCATTTCTGAGGAAGAGAAACAATGTGAACTTTGTTACTTTGAAAGGGGGACAATGTACAACAGGAAACACTGTGTCTCAGGTGGTAGAGCGGGTCGGCCGATGATCAAAGGGTTGGAGGTTCGATCCCCGCCCTGCCACCTGTGTCATGGTTGGTTGTGTCCTTGGGCAAGACACTTCACCCACCTTGCCTCGTGTGAATGTCGATAGTTAGCTGCTGCTATCGGTGTATGAATGTGTGTGTGAATGGTAACGTGGGAAAAGGAATACAGGTCTCCCTTGCAAAAGAGTCTTCGGTCGCAATGGGATTTACCTGTAGAAATAAAGGTTAAAAAAAAAAAAAAAAAAAAAACAGACATTGTAAAAAAAAAAAAAAACCCTACCCCACTGGCGCTCCAAAAAATGATGAAGCAATCGTTTGAACTGCTTTGTTCTTTGTTGGCTCATTTTCAGTGTTGAGGAAGCTTTGGAAACTACCAATGATTTCATACTGGAAGAAGTTGAATTACAGCAAAGCTACTACAGGGAGAAATCTAGTTTGGTTGACTAATGCTACTTAGAAAAAGCAATTAAAATACTTTATAAAATGATCAAATAAATTGACAACAATACTACAATACAAAATGTGACATGCCAGCAAAATATACCACCGAGTTAACTGCAGAAACAACTAGTCAAAATCAAATCAGTCTTATTTGTATAGCCCAAAATCACAAATACATTTGTCTCAGTGGGCTTTACATTTCATACAATATGATATATACGATACAATATGACACCCTGCCCTTACACCCTTAGCTCGGCTGAGAGAAAAAAAAAAAAAAAAAAAAAAGTTCTAATTTGCTCTTCACAGGTGCTACATAAACCAGACAATTAAGTTTAAATAACATTTGTTAACAATTAAAAACAACCAATATTCCTTTCCTTTTATGGCCCAAACATATCTATCATTTCAGTAGTTAACTACACATAAATAAAAAATGGCACACAAAATGTAACCACTTGAATCCCTATATCCAGAAAAATGAAGAGACCACTCCAAAATGTTCAGTGTCTCTCGTTTTACTCTTTAGAGGCAAATGTTTGAGTAGAATGAACATTTGGTTTTATACTATAAACTACTGACAACATTTCTACCAAATTCCAATACATTTTTTGTCATTAAGAGCATTTTTCAATAAGTAATGTAGAGATGAAGATTTAAGAAAAAAAAAATCCAGACTGGTCTCTTAATTGAATGAATGTAACTTCCAGCAAACTACTGCATAATGTTGTTAAATTTACTAGTTAAATTACATGGATATCACTACTCCACAACACTGAAAATTTGTCACAACATACCACACGGTTTAAGCGCATTTGTGAGTTATTAAAACACTTACTTTTTTTCAAAAACGAAGATTAGATAACCACTGACAATCCAACTTCATAGTATGTTTCAAATTTGGAAATCAACCGGTGAAGACTCTTGATACATCGCTAGCTTGTCAAGGGCTTCGCTGATTGGCTAAGATTTCAGTTACCAGGTGAAAATCGTCCAATTAGTTTAAATGGTGGGGTTTTTTTCTAAGCCAATGAAAAATTTTGTTTGGTTCACGTTTAAGTCCCTCCTACTACTATGCTGAATCAACTCACCTGTGGAAAGGCAAAAGGATGGATGGATGGATGGATGGATGGATAGATGGATAGATAGATAGATAGATAGATAGATAGATAGATAGATAGATAGATAGATAGATAGATAGATAGATAGATAGATAGATAGATAGATAGATAGATAGATAGATAGATAGATAGATAGATAGATAGATAGATAGATAGATAGATAGATAGATAGATAGACAGACAGACAGACAGACAGACAGATAGACAGATGGATAGATGGATGGATAGATAGATGGATGGATAGATGTCTAAATCGGTATTTCATTGCACACCTTAGATTTAGTCACTTGTGCACAATTGTACACCCATTTTTATCGCACATATTTCATGGATTATTTTATTATAATTATTATATTCATATGTTCAGGGTTCAGCTCAATAGGAAACCATCTAAGAAATTAATTTAATAATGTAATAAATTAATACAGTATGACATTGTAAAATCTATTCTACATCTTAAAGGTGCAGTCTGTAATATGACATCATCAAGAAACACTCCCTGGGTAACCCCACCCCTTTCGAATAATAACAGAAGCTACAGTGGCCTTCAAGGACAAGAACAATTCTAAATTTTAAACAATGCACCTGATGACATTCCAACTATGACACTTTCAAGATGGCAGCACTAGGTCTTGGTCCAAAATATGCAGAAATATGGACATATATGAGACCCTTTCTAAGGGAAAAAATAATTCAAAACATTTTTTTCAGCAATTATGCAATAAATTAAATGCACTTATGGATATTATAATTACTTTCTACAAAATCTGCTAGGAAATAAAACCCACAATTCTACACACTGCAGGTTTAAAAAATTGTATGCTGAATTTTATTGTCATTGTTTGCTAGCATTGGTCAAAAGAAGTTGCATATTAAATAAATAATATTCTATAATAGTAAACTGCATTCATTTGGTATGTGTGCCTGGCTGCTATTACTCCAAAATTATCCAGAAATTGTAAAACCTTAGAAAAACCTACAACACAGGATTTCAACAAGCTGTTCTAGTCACCTGAACGTTGGAAATGGTAAATGGTAAATGGACTCCACTTATAAAGCGCTTTTCCCTGGTTTTCCACAGACTCAAAGCGCTTTACATTGTGTGTTACACATTCACCCAATCACACACACAGTCATACACCTACAGCAGCAGCTACCACGCAGGGTGCAAGCTAACTATCGGGAGCAATTCGGGGTTCAGTGTCTTGCCCAGGGACACTTCGACATGTGGCGGGTAGGCGGGGGATCGAACCTCTGACCCTGCACTCCAGAGGCGACCTCCCTGCCCACTTCGCCACTGCCGCCCAATTGGAACAATTCATTATTCAAAAAATATATATAAATATCTAATAAAAGTTTAATGCATCATATTAAAATAAATATAAATATCCCACCACAAAGTCAAGGCATTTGCAATATTTTACGATGAAAAATGATTTGACACGGGCGCGCCCTTAGCTCAGTTGGTAGGGCGTCCCCCCCCCCCATGGGCCTCGGCCAGCAGCGGACCCGGGTTCCATTCCAGCCCGCGGTCGTTCTCTGCATGTCACTCCCCTCTCTGCCCCATTTCAACTCTGTCTCTACACTGTCAATAAAGCATAAAAATGCTAAAAAAAAAATCTTAAAATAAAAAATTAAAATGAGTCGACACAAATTTTAAATAATGACAATACTTTATTGGACTGGCCCCAAACACCGTAACCTTACAGCCCATTCGCTTCTTAGTGAAATTCTTAAATCATGACAAGTGCACGGCAGCGTCACTGCAGACATTTTTTATACATTTTCGTTTCTTCGCCTTTCTTTTTTTCAATTATAGAAATTATTTTAATTTTATCTTAAACAAAAAGAGTCTTTCTGTGCAGTGCATTTCACCTGGTGCCCTATTTATATATATTTTTTAACATTTAAACATTTTATCCTGGAACAATTACACCGTTGGAAGGGAGGGGGGACCTGCGGAGCAAAGAAAATATTTGATTAATATATCATTTATGACAGGCAAAAGCTTGACTTTGGAGGGGGCGCCCTTAGCTCAGTTGGTAGGGCGTCTTAAGCTGACTCTTAAAAATATCCACAGAGTCCAGAATGCGCAAGGACTGTATCAGGTGTAATTCACTTACAGTTCAACACACTTTGATTATAGTCAGTCCGGGGGTTCGTTAACATCTTATCTTGGTTCTCTGGTTGTAGAGCCTGACAAACAGACAGACAGAAAATAATTAAAATTTATTTTTATTTTAATGTTTATTTGACAGGGACAATACATACAACATTGCCACAAAAAAATGGGAAAATGTGATGCATATAAGACGTCTAGCTTCAGCTAATTTGCAGTCTTTGTCCCTGGGTCAGGCTTTAAAATACAATCAAAGATACTAAATACAATAAATGCAGTGATAGAGATACAGTGAATAATACAATTACATTCTAATAAATGCAGAGAGTGTGTACGGTGCTGTGAATGAAACGATCCCTGTGTTCCAGTCCCCATGCTATCTACTATTTAGTATGATAGAAAAATTATTGTCGATTTAGTATGGTTAGAAATACCCTGATGTCTACTACATCCGGCTGAGATTTTTAGTGTTGAAAATCAGCATGCTATTTGGGGCGATTCTGACCCACAATCCAGTGCGCACCTGAAGTGACCTCACATCGACCGAGCCTCCGTATGAAAACAAAACGGGGATGAGACGGATATAAAAGCAAGAGGCAAGATCAAGGCGCAATGTTATGATGAAATAAATAAGTTAAAGTACGTCCCAATAGTATGCCTACTGCATCCTAAGTAGATTATTTGTATGGTCAGATGTAGTATGTAGAATAGAAAAAATAAAGAGTATGCGATTCGGAACGCAACCAAGATCAAGGAGCCATGTTAGGATGAAAAAAATAACAAAAAGTACGTCCCAATTGTATGCCTACTGCATCCTAACTAGATTATTTGTATGGTCAGATGTAGTATGTAGAATAGAGAAAAGAAAGAGTATGAGATTTGGAACGCAGAGTGAGTTATGAACCTCTCTCCCAGTGCAGTGGCGGTGGCTCATTGTCATCGTTGTCTTCATCTCTGGGTCTGTGGTACTTCACTTTCCTCGTGGCCAGCTCTGGATAGGGACAGAAAATATGCTTATGGTCGCATTTAGTCTTATTTAGTTTAGTCTTATGGTCGCATTTAGAATATACATTGGTTGTTAAAGGTGCAGTGTGTAATATGACATCATCAAGAAAGTTCTACAAAGTTCTAGAATGCAACGCTCCCTGGGTAACCCCAACCCTTTTGAATAATAACAGAAGCTACAGTGGCCTTCAAGGACAAGAACAATTCTAAATGTTAAACAATGCACCTGATGACATTCCAACTATGACACTTTCAAGATGGCGGCACTAGGCCTTGGTCCAAAATATGCAGAAATATGGACATATATGAGACCCTTTCTAAGGGAAAAAATAATAATTAAAAAAAATGTTCAGCTATTATGCACCAAATTAAACGTACTTATGGATATTATAATTACTTTCTACAAAATCTGCTAGGAAATAAAACCCAAAATTCTACACACTGCAGGTTTAACCTAGTTGGTTTAAAAAACTGCAGTTGAGTGAGTGAAAAAAAGAGTGAGTGAGTGAGTGAGTGAGTGAGTGAGTGAGTGAGTGAGTGAGTGAGTGAGTGAGTGAGTGAGTGAGTGAGTGAGTGAGTGAGTGAGTGAGTGAGTTGGACCTTGTCTTTGTGGCAGTGGGGTGGGTGGTCTCCTCCTTGGCATCACGTCAGCCTCTCCCCACCGTCCCTGGTCAGACACACTCAGGTCATCTCTGCAGAGTCTGTCTAACGGGGAATTCACACACTACGTATTTATAATGAAGAGTATAAAAGGGCCACAGGACAGAGGTACAACAATTAGGATGATTTTATTTATGTTTAAGCACCAAGAGAATATAGTCGCCAATTTAAGACAGCAGTAGTAAAATTGAAACAATTTTTTTTTATATTATTTTTTGGCATTTTCAAGCTTTATTAGACAGTACAGAGTTGAAATGGGGGGGGGGGGAGAGAGAGAGCGAGAGCGTGAGCGAGAGAGAGGGGGGGGGGGATGACCTGCAGTAAAGGTCCACGGGTCGGATTTGAACCTGCGACCACTGCAACGAAGGCCGGAGCCAATATGGTACACGCTCTATCCACTACATAGGTCGACTGATGTTGTTTTTTAAAATGTGCTGTAGAAATAAATTATGACTTTATCAGAGCAAAAGTAACTTACCTTCACACGTTCTGCACTGCGTCTCACTGCTAGTCATCTCTGCCATGTCTCCATCAGTGTTGTCCTTCTTACACACACCAACACCAACACTGTCCCCTAGCTCCAGCGGCTCCGTGTACTGGCCTCTTTTGTGCCAGGGTTTAGGGGCATGTCTTGTGGGGACTGTGTGGGTCTTTCTGGGGGCGGTATGCTTCCTTACGACCACTCTTACGGGCTGTTGTTCACACGCTCTTCCATACCTGCCCTCTTCATCGGAGTCGCCTGCCTCTTCTCTGTACAAATCAAAATCAAATCAGTTTTATTTGTATAGCCCAAAATCACAAATACATTTGTCTCAGTGGGCTTTACAATTCATACAATATGATATATGATACAATATGACACCCTGCCCTTACACCCTTAGCTCGGCTGAGAAAAAACTCCCAGTAAAAACCCTTTACCGGGAATAAAAAAAAATTTAAGAAATCTCAGGGAGAGTTGACAGAGTAAGGGATCCCTCTCCCAGGACAGACATGCTGCAATAGATGTCATAAGTAGAGAAAATCAAACAGGTGAAACTCGAAAAATTAAAATATCGTATTTCAGTAATTCAACTTAAAAGGTGAAACTAAAATATTATATAGACTCATTACATGCAAAGTGAGACATCTCAAGCCTTCATTTGCTATAATTGTATTTATTATGGCTTACAGCTTATGAAAACCCCACATTCAAAATATCAGAACATTTTAATATCACATAAAAATCAATTAAAAAAAAGGGATTTTAAATACAGAAATGTCAGCCCTATATAAAGTATAATCATCGATATGTACTCAGTACTTGGTTTGGGCCCCTTTTGCATGAATTCTCACCTCAATTCCAATTCATTTTCCGTGATATTCTAATAATATATATGAGTATCACCTGTATATTTTGGAGCCCTGGCCTTTGCTCCAGGGTGTTCCTTTAGCCAGACTTTTACCACAGCACGCACACATGAACTTATTGGAACCGGCAAGCCAAATATCTTCAACCTCGTCGACCGCCTGTGGAAATAGGGGTTGTGCAATTAATTGGTTGTACGAATGTGTGTGTGAATGGTAACGTGGGAAAGGAAAACAGGTCTCCCTTGCAAAAGAGTCTTCGGTCTCAATGGGATATACCTGTAGAAATAAAGGTTATAAAAAAAAAAATGTTTTAAAAAATTTGAATTATAATCCCAAGGGTTCAAACAGATTTTCACCGATACATTTTCAAAAACTTTTCATGACATTTTACCCAATTTCTAAAAGCATATTTAAAAAGGGGCTTAATGTAGGTCTGCCAGATTCAAAACATGGCTTAATAATGAGGCAATCACAATTAGAATTTCAACTTTGAGAATTATGAAAATAGGATTTACATTATAATTTTATTTAAAAGTTCCTCGTAGCACCTTTAAATCAAAATAATAAATCTTTTTTTCACCATAAAATCGAGGCGCCCTACCTGTTGAGATCCGCCGACGACCCCCGCGAGCTTCCGTCCGCCGTAAACATGTTTGGGGTTGAAAAGCTCCGCGTCGTCTATATCCGTGGAAAACATCTCGTCTCTGGAGGACAGCTCATCTAGAGAGGGACTCAAAACGCTCATGCGCTCGTGTGTGGTGTGCATGCTCAGGTAGTTGTAGTAATACGGCGCATTCGGGGATGACATGCGCCCTGCTACGGTCGCATCCCCAGCCGACAAAACGCTCTCGAAGGGCAGTTTAAGGATCTTGAAGTGGTGGTGGCTTTGATGATCGGATTCCTCTTGTAGTTCTGCCTTGGAGGAGAGGTTGTTGTCGATAACCGCGGCATCTTTAAACGCTTGTTCACGTGATGGTTTTGACGGCAACATGGGCTCCACCATTTTTTGCTTAACGAGATTCTCTTCAGTAGGAGCAGCCTCACATTTCTTGGGAACACTTTGGTCGATCGACGGGCTATCTGATTGGATATCCGCGATCTCGGCTCTCTCGATATCAAGAGCTAGAAAGTGTTTGTTTATTGCTTCTTCTGCTTCTGAGGATGATGATGAGGATGACTGCTCGATTTCTGGATCATCTTCGTGAAGGGAAGAGCTATCTATAGGCAGCTCTTCTTCCAAAGCAGCCCCAGACCAAATATCCCTCGTAGTACTGAGGACATCTAAACTTCTCTGGCTGGTTTCGCCGCCGTCGTAAACTACTGCAGCGGTGGTGGAGTCACTAAAAATCCCGGTGGGAGACTCCTCCAGATGGCTTAATTCGGGCGCCGATGGCAGGACGCGACTGTGCTCCTCGCAGCGGGTTGTCTCGATGGGTGAGAACATTCCCGAGGATTGGGAAGCGGCCCCTGAATCGAGGTCTCTCTCTCTGTCCCTCTCTCCCTGCATTTCGCTCGCTCGGATTTTGTCCAAACATTCGATGAGTTTGGTGATGGCATCGCTGGGGTCGGTTTGGACTTCTGAACAAGCCGTCTCTCTGCGCACGTTACCGTAAGGAGGCTGCTGCGGCTGCTGCTGTGGATGATATGTCAAATCAATCAAAATCAAAATCAGTTTTATTTGTATAGCCCAAAATCACAAATACATCTGTCTCAGTGGGCTTTACATTTCATACAATATGATACAATATAATAATATTATATTCACCGGTGGGAATATGAAGGTGTATTGAATTCTGAGATCCTATGTAGTATAAATGTGCAAAAAAAATTTGATGTCACAGTAAAAGACATCACAGTAATATTTACAAAGTAAGTTTTTTTTAACCCTATATTTCTCTTTCTGTGATGTCACGAGAAGGAGAAATATAGGGTTAAAAAAAAACCTCTTTCTGCCTTTTCTCAGGCTAGGATGAACCGATTTCAATTTTCTTCGCACATTTATACTACATAGGATCTCAGAATTCAATACACCTTCATATTCAAACCGGTGAAGTAGGCCTTTAAGTATTCGATTGACAATGACTGCTGCTGTAATCGTTAATGTGCATGTTTCAGAAATATTTAAAAATTCCTCATAGCTACTTTAAAATAATAAATAAATAAAGATATATGTAATTTTATCTGTCCTCACAGGTTGATAGCCTTGTTTGCTGTTATGATCATCAGAGGAAAAATGAGACCGTTTCAGAAATATTTCAAAAAAATCCTCATAGCTACTTTAAAAATAAAAAATAAACAAAGATAAATGTAATTTTATCGTGCTTACAGGTTGATAGTGATGGCGTGGCATTTCATTCCAGGCAGGAGTGTGGAAGCGAGGCTCGAACATGCGCCTGTAGTCCATGGGGTACAGCGGGGCGGGGGGGTAACCGTACCCGGGATACTGCATGTACTGGTACGGAGGCATGCATGGACGGTTGTAGCTAAAACCTGGGGGAAATATGAACAGAAATCATTTGTATTACAGACAGTATACTGGGATTTCAGCAGTTTTGGGGAAAGCTACTTTTTTAACGCATGTGCACTTTAGTACCATTGGTGGTAGTTTTTAGTATTTTAGTTTTTTAGTATTTTAATATTGTTTAGGTCTATGTAATTGTAATTATTAATGCTTGTATGATGGATGGATGTGTTTTTATCTGCTGCTGGACACCTGAATTTCTCCTCCGGGGGATCAATAAAGTATTTATCTATCTATCTATCTATCTATCTATCTATCTATCTATCTATCTAACCTACTGTAAGAAGTTGAACTACTGTACTGACACAAAGTTGATTAAGCCTATCAGCTCCACAAAACACTATATGAATCACTTTGCAAAGATTTAAATGTAGTTGAACTTCCAGCAAGTTGCACAATGTGTAGCTCTCTATTCCCCAACAATGCAATTGTGTTGAAATAGACTACAGGCCTACCAGACAGTTTGAGTATGTCAGAAAATGTAACACATATTCAGCACTGGATTTCAGGCAAAAAATTTACATGCCCTAAGCTTAAATTGTCAGTGGTCATATTCCCACCGGTGAAGTAGGCCTTTAACCCCAACACTGGATTTCAGGCTATCAATACTGGTAAATGTAGTTGAACTTCTAGCAAGCTGCACAATTTAGCTAAACTACTATTTAAAATTATAGCCTATGTCGTTCACTATTCCCCAACAATGCAAAGACAATGTAACACATATTCAACACTGGATTTCAGGCCCAAACAATGGGTAAACTAAACATAACGTAGGGCAGGCTAAAGGGGCGACTGTGACTCAGGTGGTAGAGCGGGTCGGCTGATGATCAAAGGGTTGGAGGTTCGATCCCCGCCCTGCCACCTGTGTCATAGTTGTTGTGTCCTTGGGCAAGACACTTCACCCACCTTGCCTCATGTGAATGTCAATAGTTAGCCTGCTATCGGTGTATGAATGTGTGTGTGAATGGTAACGTGGGAATGGGAACAGGTCTCCCTTGAAAAAGAGTCTTCGGTCTCAATGGGATTTACCTGTAGGAATAAAGGTTAAAAAAAAAAAAAAAAAAAAAAAAATGAACATTTTAACATCTCTCTGTACCTCCGGGCATGCCGTAGTGACCGTATGGGTTGTTCATCGGCCAGTGTTGCTGCTGGTACAGACCGTAGTAGGGCGGCGGGGGCTGATGCGTCGCCGGCTGGACGTAGAAGAAAGGTCTGGGGTGCGGCGCCCTCTGCTGGTGCCCGTCCCCAAACGTGTGCGCTTTGCCTGCCTCTGCCGGGAGTAGAACTATAGTGTTACAAATATGTATGGTTTAACGCGCACAGACACACACACACAGAGAGAGAAAAAAAGAAAGAGAGAGAAAGAAAGAGAGAGAGAGAGAGAGAGAGAGAGAGAGAGAGAGAGAGAGAGAGAGAGAGAGAGAGAGAGAGAGAGAACACAACATTAACATGCTGTATAAAGTAGGCCTATACTTTTTATGTTATTTTTTATTGTTTTGAAGTCGCGAAAATGAGGGTAAAATGTCTTTGAAGCCAACAAAATGTATCTGAAAAGCGTCCCCACATCACGCAAAACAAAGTGACGCAAATACACATTTCTGTATAATCACCTATTATCGAAGTTAATGAAAAAACATATAGACCCAGTCTGTTTGTCTCCACACACACACACACACACACACACACACACACACACACACACACACACACACACACACACACACGCACACACGCACACACACACGCACGCACGCACGTACACACACCAACATTTAGGGATGACATTAAAAGAGAGATATTTTACCGTCCATTTTTCTGTCGCGTGCTTGCTCAACCCGTCAAAACTAAAATACCGCAAAAAGGATGAAAAAACTATTAAACAAACATCCCCCCGGTCCGGTTACTAAGAATCAAAGTTTTTTAAAGTTAAATCGTTGATAAAAGTATAAATTCTTCACGCGCGGGTCCACATCGCGTCCTACTAACAAAAAGCCCAAATTTCTCCGCTCGTTAGTGATATAGGAAACACCTGCAGTGCTGATGTGACGCCTTCAGGGCACAGCGGACAAATGAGTTTTGTTTGGCAATTATCCATGGACCATCCCCATCGCCATCCATACCACTTTTCTTTTAATCCTGGCTGGCTATGTATTGTAGGATCATGTTTTTGTATGAGTATGTAGCCTACAAAATATATTACCGATCTGCTGATGTTATGAACCGTCCAGAGCCCTTAGGTCGTCTGGGACAGGTCTACTTACAGTCCCTAGAGTTAGGACTAAACAAGGAGAAGCAGCTTTTAGTTATTATGCACCAAATCTCTGGAACAAACTCCCAGAGAACTTGAGATCTGCTGCAACTCTCAGTTCTTTTAAATCGAGTCTGAAGACTTTTCTGTTTCCATTTTAACCTGTAATTTTTAAATGTTATTCATTCGCTTTTAAATGTTTTATTCATTCACTTTTCTAATGTGTTTTATGTATTCTAATCTTGCCCCTGTAAAGCACTTTGAATGGCCTTGTGTGTGAATTGTGCTATATAGCCTAAATAAACTATTTTGTTATGTCTCCGTTCGTCCGGCAGATGTCGCTGTTCGCCTGTCTTAGTTTAGGCGCATGCGCAGTATCCTCATTTGGCCTCTGCTCTTTCAGGCGCTTATGTTCCGCTGTCTGGCTCTGCTTCTACAACACTTTAATGTCTAAACTCGGCCTGCGCGAGCTTACTTGGCACTTTCTGTTGACGGGGAAACGCCATCTCGACTGGTCTGCGCGTGGACCCTACCTACACTTTCTGTGAGGAAAAAATAAGCTGTATTTTTGATGTTGTTGCCATGGTTTACTTAAAAAAATGGCTCTTTTAACGAGTTAGCCTAGCCGTGTGTGTATGTGTATGTGCTAGCAGCATGATCGCCCTGCAGGGATTTTAACGTGTTATTTGGAACAAACCGTGGTTTAAGGGTTGTTTTGTTGCCTTAGAACAATGATATATTTACTTTTTTTGCGCCAGGCCTGTATGTCTAATGTTAATCTGCCATGTTTTCCAGGCAGACAAGGTTTGTTTTGGTGCTAACGGAGCTAGCCTAGCATCAGGCAAGTCACACACAAAAAAAAAATGGAAACGTTAGAAAAACTAGCATTTACATATCGGTGAAATGCAGCTACATCACATTGAAAACCAAACACAATGACAACCCCCATCGTTACATATCCGCTAGAATCAAAAACTAGTGACTTAATATTACCCAGTGTCGTCTTTATTTGTGTTTATGTCAGATTTTGAAATGTGGTAGGTAGCGCTAACGTTAGCTTGACTGTGCTAAAAAAAAAAAAAAAAAAAAAAGGGCTAGCTAGCTCAACAAGAGGTTAAAAAAGATGATGTGTGTATCATGTTGACAACTGTCCGTGCCGAAAACCTATTGGGACCTTTAGCTAATATGTCGAGACCTTGATAATTAAATCCACCAATGCAATAATAAAGCATCAACAGCGCTAAGTTATTTCTGGATAGATAGATGGATAGACTATTCCTATAATCATCCCCGCCCGGAAGCTGTATAATTTTAAAATCCAACTTGAAATAACTATATATTTTTTTTTCATACTCATATATCATACTTTCATATTTTTTTTTTAGATAACGTTATTTTAGTTAAAAAAACAAAACAATGGATGGATAGCTTGATTGATTGGTTACGTGTAGTATTATTATTATTATTATTATTATTATTATTATCATTATTATTATTATTATAGTCCACATTCACACTACAAATGATACCTCGACGGGCTGTACACATTAGATAGTAAATAATATGGATGTAGCATCATTCCGGGCTGACCTCAGTTATTCACACGGCATCCAATAATCCTGGTTTGTGCCCGTCGCTAGGCTTTACAACAACAACAACAACAACAACAACGTAATAATTAGCATTTTATTAGCATAGCATTTCTCAATCCGAATTCACCATATATATTTTAAACTATCGCCACACTGCAGTAGTATCAATCATTGGTGTTGTTTTCAAGCGTGTGCATTTTGAAACCAATGTAATTATCGGTGCTAAGCGTGTGTGTGTGTGTGTGTGTGTGTGTGTGTGTGTGTGTGTGTTGGAAACGTTATGATAGATATTTTACTCTTGGCCTATTAATATCTGACCAACAGGGCTCTTCCTTATGTCAGCTGGTCAATTTCATTCACTGGATTTTATTTTCATAGGTCGTAATACTAGCCTCAAGTGTAACCCAATAGAGACAGTACGCCTACTTATCTACATGTTGGATAAAGCCAGAGTTCAATTTTTTTTTTTAAGATATTTTTTTGGCATTTTTATGCTTTATTGATAGTGTAGAGACAGAGTTGAAATGGGGCAGAGAGGGGAGTGACATGCAGAGAACGACCGCGGCTGGAATCGAACCCTGGTATGCTGCTGGCCGAGGCCCATGGGGGGGGGGGGGGGACGCCCTACCAACTGAGCTAAGGGCGCCCCCCACATTTTTATTTTAACCTGACAAAAAGTCATATAGGAAAAGAGTGAGGACAAATGTGTGTAACCCAATAGAGACAGTAGGCCCACTCTGCAATATATAACTAATTATGTGTGTGTACATCTGCATATCTTTAAATACCAAAAATCTACATCAAATCAAATCAAATGAGTTTTATTTGTATAGCCCAAAATCACAAATACATTCGTCTCAGTGGGCTTTACATTTCATACAATATGACACAATATGATACAATATGACACCCTGCCCTTACACCCTTAGCTCGGCTGAGAAAAAACTCCCAGTAAAAAACCCTTTACCGGGATTTTTAAAAAAATGAAGAAATTTCATTATGAAAAGTTGAGTTGATTGTAAGTGCTTTTAGAAGTTGAGATTTTTTGTTCTGATTCAGAATAGTGGGGGGGGAAGTAATGTTGAAATAATGTCCGTTAAAGATGGTTGTATAGGAGAAATAAACAGACACAAACAGACAAGGTTTAGTCAAATAAACACCTGAATGTACATTGTGGACTGTATATTCACATAGTAGTATAGAACATAATGTTATGGAAGCAAAATATCCCCAAAAAATCTCAAAATTGACCTGGAATTTTTGTCTTTTTTTTCTCTGTTTCAGACTAGCGCACATGTAGCAGACGGTGTCTCTTCAGTAGCTGCGTTCTCTCTCTCTCTTTCTCTCTACCTCCGCTGCATGAGAGAGGAACCAATCTCTTCGTATCCTGGGGGACCCCTTGACACGGTGACACCGTAGCCACGACAACAAAAACAACATCACCGCGAAAAAAAACCTTCTCATCTTTCAGTTTACGCCTCCAGTTTCGGAAAAA
>CM047525.1:24639109-24654109 GCA_026122265.1 Ammodytes dubius
ATAGACAGTGTGTGTGTGTGTGTGTGTGTGTGTGTGTGTGTCACTTAGCATTAGAACACTGATGAATGTAACAACAACAACAACAACTGCTCAGTTGGTAGGGCATCCCCCCCCCCCCCCCCGGGCATCCCCCCCCCCCCCCCATGGGCCTCGGCCAGCAGCGGACCCGGGTTTGATTCCAGCCCGCGGTCGTTCTCTGCACGTCACTCCCCTCTCTGCCCCATTTCAACTCTGTCTCTACACTATCAATAAAGCATAAAAATGCCCAAAAAATATCTTAAAAAAACTGTCCAATGCTGCTCTTTGAATACTTGTAGATGGGTTGTGAATGCTTTGATTTACCAGTTCGGTGTTGTAACTTGATTTATTTTTTATTTTATTTTTTGGGCATTTTCAAGCTTTATTAGATAGTACAGAGAACTTTGTGTCATTTAACTGTGAAGTGGTTTTACAGAGCTGGAATGAGTTGCAGAATTATTTAATATTATATAATATAATAGAAATATTTATTTACCAAAAATTCCCCAAACATATGGGTCCTTGCTTCTAAAAAATAATGATTTAATCTCCTGTAATACTGACATGAATATCTTTAGGTTTTGAACTTGTATTCATCTGTTTTTTTTAAGCTATTTTCTGATTTTTCTTTTCTTTTCTTTTTTTTTTTAATCAAAATCTTTTTATTTGGTTTTATGGTATTACAAAGTGCCAGGTTGTTATTTTGTTACATTCCGTTGAAATGAAAATAATAGATGAAAAACAACTTATGCCATTTATTTTTTTATTTATTTTTTTGGATATTTTATTTTTTTGGAATTTTTATGCTTTATTGATAGTGTAGAGACAGAGTTGAAATGGGGCAGAGAGGGGAGTGACATGCAGAGAACGACCGCGGGCTGGAATCGAACCCGGGTCCGCTGCTGGCCGAGGCCCATGGGGGGGGACGCCTTACCAACTGAGCTAAGGGCGCCCCCAACTTATGCCACTTCTGACCCTTTTTATTTTGAAGCTATTCCACATTTGGATTTTTGTTTTTCCAAAGGACTCACTGGGTCAATGCATTCCAGTAGCAGCCACTTACAGGTAGCTTGAACCTTGTGTGTTTTCACAGCCCTCTTTAAGGCGAGGGGCCAACGGTCATTAGGAGGCTCCTGTTTATTTGAAATGAAAACGGCCAATGAGGTGGCAGAGGTGTTAGCTTCTATCATGCACTGTTCACTGAAGCCTTGACCTGTTTTTATGGGTTTATTAAAGACCCACTTCACCGGTGGAAATATGAAGGTGTATTGAACTCTGAGATCCTGTGTAGTATAAATGTGCAAAACATTTTAGAAATCGGTTCATCCTAGCCTGAGCAAAGGCAGAAAGAGTGTTTTATGGTCTCACTGTGTAACCCTACATTTTACCATGCGTGACATCACTCATGGTAAACAACTAGATTGGATTAAGACATATATCGAACTAGACATTCTAACGGACCGTGTCACTTGTCTGAGTATACATGGCCTTTCGGAAATCGGATAAATGTCCAATTTCCACTATGCTAGGTGGTCTTATCCGACTTCTCTTGTCCGTTATTGTGCCGATTTGTGTGCGAAGTCCATCGGATAAAGGTGTTTACATGCAGTTTAAAAGTCCTGTTGAAGTCTTATTCCTTTAGTTACCCGATTATGAGTCTGCATGTAACCGCACTGACTGACTCCTCATTGAATAACTATTGTATTGACCAAGGCCCTTTTTTCTTCTTTGTTGGTGCATAAATGTGTTGTTGGCATGTTGACTGAGGCCCTATTTCTTCTTTGTTGGTGCATAAATGTGTTGTTAACCTGTTTGACCGAGGCCCTATTTCTTGTGTGTTGGTGGCAGGGCGATGTTCATGAGCGGGCTGAGTGAGAGCAAACAGACCCACGTGCACCTGAGGAATGTAGATCCGGCTACGCTGCAGATCATCATCACCTACGCCTACACGGGAAACCTGGCTATCAACGACAGCACCGTGGAACCGCTGTATGAGACCGCGTGCTTCCTACAGGTAAAGAGAGAGGGGGTGTGTGTCCGTGTGCGTGCGTGCATGTGTGTGTTCTATGAGACAGGTAGAGAGAGAGAGATTGTGTGTGTGTTCAATGAGACAGCATGCTTCCTACAGGCACTGCAACAACTGTCTATTTACAGTGATAGTGCTGGGAGAATATTTGAGATAATGTTATTGTTTTTGGTTGAATAAAATCTTTATTTAAAAAATACTGTGTTTTTTTTATTATCTATCCATCTATCTCTCTATCTATCTATCCATCTATCTCTCTCTCTCTCTCTTCCCCCCCATCTCTCTCTCTCCCTCCCTCCCTCCCTCCCTCTCTCTCTTCCCCCCTCCCTCCATCTCTCTCTCCCTCCATCTCTCCCTCCCTCTCTCCCCCCCCCTCTCTCCATCTCTCTCCCCTCCCTCCCTCCCTCTCTCTCCCCCCCTCTCTCTCTCTCTCTCCCCCCCCTCCCTCTCTCTCTCTCCCCCCCTCTCTCTCCCCCCCCTCCCTCCCTCTCTCTCCCCCCTCCCTCCACTCTCTCCCCTCCCCCCTCCCCTCCCCCCCTCCCTCCCTCCCCCTCTCTCTCCCTCTCTTCCCCCCCCCCTCTCCCTCTCCCTCCCCCCCCCCCCTCCCTCCCCCCTCCCTCCCTCCCTCCCCCCTCCCTCCCTCCCCCTCCCTCCATCCCTCCCTCCCTCCCTCCCTCTCTCTCTCCCCCCCCTCCCTCCCTCTCATTCCTCCCCCTCCCCCCCTCCATCTCCTCCCATCCAGTGGAGGACGTGCTGCTCCAGTGCAGAGATTACCTGGTGAAGAAGATCAACGCCGAAAACTGCGTCCGCATGTTGAGCATCGGCGACCTCTTCAGCTCCGTGGAACTGAAGCAGAGCGCCAAACGAATGGTTATTTTATTTTATTTATTTTTTATTTTTGACTCTTGCCCTCCTATCTCTCTATCTATCTATCTATCTATCTATCTATCTATCTCTCCATCTCTCTATCCATCTCTCTATCTCTCTCTATCTCTCTCTCTCCATCCATCCTCTCTCTCTCTCTCTTCCCCCCCATCTCTCCATCTATCTCTCCATCTCTCATCTATCTCCTTCTCTCTCTCTCTCTCTCTCTCTCCCTCCCTCCCTTTCCCTCTCCTCTCTCTCTCTCTCCTCTCTCTCTCTCTCTCTCTCTCTCCCTCTCTCCTCTCCCTCTCTCTCTCTCTCTCCTCTCCCTCTCTATCTCTATCTCTCTCTCTCTCTCTCTCTCTGGTGGTCTCTATGGTTATTTTATTATTTTTATTTTTATTTTAATGTTTATTTGACAGGGACAATACATACAACATTGCCACAAAAAAATGGGAAAATGATTGATTGATTGATTGATTTTCTTTATTTCGAACATGCGAGCAATAAAAAAATAGATGAATAAATAAAAAACAAACAAAAGCAAAAAAAGAAATGGAATTTAAAAAAAAAAAAAACACACACAAAAACAAAGACACACTTTCTACATGCTCGAAAGGGGGTAGGAGGAAGTAAAAAACTTATCTAGTCCTACCCCTTAACAGATCAATGTGATGCATATAAGACGTCTAGCTTCAGCTAATTTGCAGTCTTTGTCCCTGGGTCAGGCTTTGAAAAATACAATCAAAGATACCAAATACAATAAATGCAGTGATAGAGATACAGTGAATAATACAATTAATAGTTACATGAGTCAATACACACAGCTGTAGTTATACATTTCAGATTAAAACACAATTAAATTTAGCATTAAACATTAGTAAAGTGCTCTATTAAAATAACTTGAGAAAAGTTAATGTTCACATTTCTGCTGCTGCTTGAGCCACTGTTTAACTTTCACACTAAAACTCTTTAGTTCTGAAAAAAATGGGAAAATGTGATGCATATAAGACGTCTAGCTTCAGCTCATTTGCAGTCTTTGTCCCTGGGTCAGGCTTTAAAATACAATCAAATATACTAAATACAATAAATGCAGTGATAGAGATACAGTGAATAATACAATTAATAGGTACCATGAGTCAATACACACAGCTGTAGTAATACATTTCAAATTTTGTCTTTGTCCCTGGTGTCAGGTGGAGCACAAGTTTCCCGTGGTGTACCGTCAAGAGGCCTTTCTGCAGCTCTCCCACGATCTGCTCGTAGACCTTCTGAGCAGCGACAACCTAAACGTAGAGAAGGAGGAGACAGTGAGGGAGGCCGCCATGTTGTGGCTGGAATACAACATGGAGGCCAGATCGCAGCACCTGTCCTCGGTCCTGAGTCAGATCCGCATCGACGCGCCTCTCCGAGGTTTGATTTGATTTTTTTTTTTTTTTTTTTTTTTTTTTGTAATTTATTTTTTATTGATTTTTGGTGTCAAAACATTTCAACATCATTCATCTCAGCTTCTGTGTGTGCTCTCCATGACATGAATAGTACGCTTGAAAAATGACCTCAATAGTACACACATACCGAAACAATACATAAAATAAATACAAGTAAAAAGAACAGTAGAACAGTTAGGGAGTAGTCCGTTTGTTTGTAAATTGACTAATGTTCTGTGAAAACAAAATGATTTGATTTAGTTTATTTCAGACATACAACAAACACAAATTATGTTTTCACAAAAAAAAAAAAAAAAAAAAAAAATTATCTGTGTTGTCGAGGTATGCCTGAAAAGGAGCAGGAAGAAGTATACACTTATCTAATGTCCTAGAATTACCATGTGATGTTCTTGTTGTTTTAGCTTTGTCCAATGTGTAGGCCAAGGTTTTACTGTGTTTTTACTGTGTCATTGTTGTTGTCTACTTGTTAAGCAAAATGTAGCACAATGCCCAAGACAAATTTCCTTAACAGGACAATAAAGTTTACCCTGACCCTGACCCTAATCCAACCCCTTTAAGGTGACACAGCGCGCCTGGTTCCAGGGTCTGCCGCCCAACGACAAGTCCGTGGTGGTCCAGGGTCTGTACAAGTCCATGCCCAAGTTCTTCAAGCCGCGGCTGGGCATGACCAAAGAGGAGATGTTGATATTCATGGAGGCCCTGTCCGAGACGCAGGGGGAGGGTATAGTGATGTCCGGCTGCCTGCCTCTGACGGTGGTGTGCTACAGTCCGCAGGCCGAGAAGGTCTACAAGCTCAGCAACCCGCCGGCGACCTGCAGAAGGTGGGGACCCTTGTGACGCCGGATAACGACGTTTTCATCGCGGGCGGACAGATCCCGCTGAAGACCTCCATCACCAACCACCACCACGGCGGCCACAGCAAGAGCGGCAAGCTGCAGGCCGTGTTCCGCTCCGTGGACAGTTTCTTCTGGTTTGACGCGCAGCAGAACGCCTGGGTGCCGAAAACCCCCATGCTGTGCGCTAGAATCAAACCCTCTCTCGTCCACTGCGACGGTTTCATCTACGCGATCGGCGGCGACAGCGTGGGCGGCGAGCTGAACAAACGCACGGTGGAGCGATACGACCAGGAGAAAGACGAGTGGGGCATGGTGAGCCCTCTCCCTTGCGCCTGGAACTGGAGCACGGCGGTGGTGGCGCGCGACTGCATCTACGTGATGACGCACGACCTCATGTACTGCTACTTCCCGCGCGCCGACACCTGGCTGGAGATGGCCATGCGCAAGACCAGCCGCTGCTTCGCTTCCGCCGCCGCGTTCGGAGATTTGATCTTCTACATCGGCGGGCTCCACGTCGTCAGCAACTCCGGGGTCCGCCTTCCGACAAGCACGATCGACGGATCCTCTGTCACCGTGGAGATTTACGACGTCAACAAGAACGAGTGGCGGCTGGCGGCTAACATCCCGGCCAAGCGATACTCCGACCCGTGCGTGCGAGCCGTGGTCCTGCTCAACTCGCTGTGCATCTTCATGAGGGAGACGCACATGAACGAGCGAGCGAAATACGCCATCTACCAGTACGACCCGGAGCTGGACCACTGGTACCCGCTGCAGCCCGTGTCCGAGCGCGTGCTGTGGGATCTGGGGAAGGACTTCCGCTGCTGCGTGGGGAAGCTCTATCCGTCGTGTCTTGAAGAGTCTCCGTGGAAACCGCCCACGTATCTGTTTTCGCCGGACGGTGCCGAAGAGTTTGAGGTGGACGGGGAGCTTGTGACGCTCCCTCACTGCTCCTAACCCTCTTCCTTCTTTCCCCTCTAACCAACTCCACTCTACCTCCGAAATCTAACAAAAAAAAATCTAAATCTAAACGCGGACTTTTGGAAAAAAAAATCTGTTACGGATAAAAGGGGGACGAGGGATGGATGGACAAGGTTGGATTATATATATGATGAGTTATGGAAAGTTGTTGTGATGTTATACGTGCGATTTGTAAGACTTTTTCAGAGCTGGTTGCGAATGGAACAATGCAGCCCCAAAACAAAGCAACAAGCTCGCAGAGAAAGAAAGGTTGACGGACAGTACTAGTAATCTGATTTTTTTTTTTTTTTTTTTTTTTTTTTTTTTTTTTTTTTTGGGGAAGGGGGGGGTTATTTTTTTCTCTTCTTATTTTGTCAGTTGTGACGTCCGTCTGTCTGTCTGGTATTATTACAAAGTCTGTCAGAACTGTTTCTACAATGTGATAATCTTAAAAACGTCAAACTGACTCTGGGGACGAGGTCATGAAAGGGTGATAATGCACTTATTATTATAAACCGGTTTAGAAAAAAAAAACAATGGCAACTGTACCAAAATCGCCCAAACTCTCTCTCTCTCTCCTCCCTACGATCCAGGCTTTTCCCTCTCTCTGTCTCTCTCTCTCCCCCTCTCACTATCTCTCTCCCTCTTTCCTTCTATCTCTCTCTCTGTCTCCCCCCTCTCACTATCTCTCTCCCTCTTTCCTTCTATCTCTCTCTCTGTCTCCCCCCTCTCACTATCTCTCTCCCTCTTTCCTTCTATCTCTCTCTCTCTCTCCCTCCCCCTCTCACTATCTCTCCCCCTCTTTCCTTTCTGTCTTTCTCTCTCTCTCTGTCTCTTTCTCTCCCTCTCCCCTCTCTCACTATCTCTCTCCCTCTTTCCTTTCTCTCTCTCTCTCTGTCTCCCCCCCCCTCTCACTATCTCGCTCCCTCTTTCCTTTCTCTCTCTCTCTTTCCTTTCTATCTCTCTCTCTCTTTCTCTCTCTCTCTCTCTCTCTCACCACTCTGATAAAGAAATACTGAAAATATTTCATTGAAGTATCAAATATATTTCCTGTTGGCTTTAAGAGAAGGCTCTGAAAAAATTTAAAAAACATTTTGCTTGAAGGTTCAACACTGATGTTGGAAAATTGTACTTTACTTTGGCCAAAATCATAATTTGCCAGTTTTGACAAATGTAAATAATAAAGAAATAAGTATGAAAAAATAAATAAAAATCCTTAACACAAGCACCATGAAATAAGGCTAAAAAATATGGGAAAAAATCTAGTAAGAAGTGGCAAATTTTGATTGATTTTGATTTTTCAAAGCATCCACATGGTCAACGTTTAAGTTTATTTATTTAAAAGGGACATTGCATATTAATAGACATTTACATGTAAATATACAGGATTGTAGCAAGTGCTAATTTGCATCCTTTGTCCCTTGATTGGTCGACACCAATCACATAAAACAAACGTACGCGTGTACTCATAAATAAAAACAGACATCTAAAAGGAAATAAAAAACGTACATATTCAATGTATAGATACTTTTCCCCTGGTAAAAAATAGGGTTTGAAAAGTGCTAGCAACATTTTTCAAAATAATGTATCACTCCTTTTGTTTGTTAAAGGTGCTACGAGGAACCTTTTAAATATTTCTGAAACAGTCTAATTTTTCCTCTGATGATCATAAATTACACGTAACAGCAAACGAGACCATCAGTGCAAAGAATGCTATTTTTATGTAGTTTTTCTTAATGCCTTTGTCATGGGTATATACGCTCACCCAGGAACAACAGCTGGCGTAGTAAAAACACTATCGCTTTTGTCCAAAGGGGGTGCTAGAATTGACAAAAACTAAAAGTTCCTCAGAGCACCTTTTTTTCAAATGCCAGAAAATAGTCAAGTTACATGTTTGCACGTTCCACAAATGAACCTATTACAACCTTTTCAGAGCCACCTCTTAAAGCGTTCAGGTGCAAATATGAGATACTCCCAAAGTACTGCAGTGTATTTGGGCCACTGAAGACAGAGAGAAAAATGTGAGGAGGAATTTAAAAAAAAAAATCTTCAAAATGCACCTTGAGAATAAAGTCAAAAATGTCTTTTTTCTCAAAAGTGCATAATGTTAAAAAAAAAAAAAAAAAAAAATCTAAACATTTTTTTTTCTCTTCCGTGGCCCAAATTCACATCTGTACCAATACTATTTTTCTCCCATCTGTTTACATACAACCCCACACAGGCTAGAGTAACATGGGTGTGGTGTTTTTTGGGGTGAATCGGTTAGGTTAGGAGGGTTGAGAGAAAAAAAAAGATGGTGACTGCAGGTACGGTTACTAATCTGAACTCTCAGCCTCTCTGCCCTCCACCCCCTGACTCCTCTGTCTGTCTGTCTGTCTGTCTGTCTGTCTGTCTGTCTGTCTGCACACAGGTCTCACACACACACACACACACACTCACCCACACGTACACACACACATATAGACACAGACATGTACACACACACACACACACACACACACACACACACAGACACCTCCCCACACACACACACCTCACGCCATCCATCCATCGATCCATCGTCACATGATAATGATTATTTTGGTTTTTTTCCATGTCTGCAAAATCCACACACACACACACACACACACACACACACACACACACACGCGCGTACGTACGCACACACACACACACCTCCACTCAGTCTCAGTACAAACCCACAACAGGTTTTCGGGCTCATGCATTTCTGTTATTATTTTTTATTTTTTTTTTACTATTTCCAAGCTGCTGAAATCTATATATAATACAAATATATATTTTTCAAAACTGTCTTAGTGTGTGTGTGGGGGGCAGGGGGGGGATAACCAGGTCTGTTTTTGTATTAGTAATTTTTTTTTATTATTATTATTATTATTTTTTCATTATTTAAAATCAGACCTTACTGTAGTGTGATTGTGGGTAGATGTCCATTTTCCTATCATCATCAGAATTTTTTTTTTTTGTTTGTTTTTTTTCGAGGGTGAAATATCAAGGAATATCTTTATCTTGCTGCTGATTTGGTTGAGATGGGAGAGGGCTGGACCCATGGCTGTTGCTATGGAAATCGTCCTGGCAGCCACAAGCAGTTAGTGGATTTGGGGAAAAGGGATGGGGGGTGAGGGAGGGGGGGGGGGGTTAGTAGGAAGGGAGGGGGTTGTTTTCCCTCCTACCCTTTTAAGAAAAGAAAAAAAAAACATGAGCACAGGTGCTTCATGGTAAACCTTACTAGCATGTCTGGCTGCATCATATCCCCTTGGCACTGTATTTTGAATGAACGTTAATTTATTAAAAAAACATACCAAAAACGTTCCTGAAACTGGCTCCGAGTTTGTTTTGTTTGAAAAAAGAATTTTGTATGTGTATTTAAAGCTGGGGTATGTCTCTACACTGTCAGTAAAGCATTTTTTAAAAAAATGCCAAAAAAATTAAATTGTAGATACATAGAAAATATCCATAGAGGTACAGAGATATAGAAAAAGTCAAAAATGTTGCATAATATATTGTGTATTCAATGTATGAATGAAAGAATTTGGACCAAAATCTAAAAAAAATTGCGTTTAAATTGTTGTATATATTTTATTATATATTCTATTGAAATTAGCTCTTTGTGTGAATAGAAAAAGTTTTTTAAAAAAAATAGCATAATATATTGTGTTTTGAATTCAGTGTATGAATGAAAAAATTTGGAGCAAAATCAAAAAAAAATTGCATTTAAATTTTTGAATATACAGTATTTTATTTTATTTTATATAAATGAGCCTTTTAAAAATTATACAACAAAAATGTTGCATAATATATTGTGTATTCAGTGTATGAATGAATGAATGAATTATGAATGGATGCATGAATGAATGGATGAATGGGTCGGTCAGGGTCACTGGGTGTAAATTCCACTGTGAGGTCGTTGGGTTCATGAGTTCCTGTGATGTTGAATTGTTGTCGGGCGTTTTTGTGTCCGGCCACGTCCCACATTCTCTCTCTCACACTCACACACACCACACACAGTCTCGCTCACTTACTCTCTCACACACACACACACACAGACAGAGACCTCTCTCCTCACAACACTCTCTCACACAAAAACTCTCACTTACTCACACACACACAGACAGTCTCTCTCTCACACACACACACACACACACTCACTCTCTCTCTCTCACACACACACACACACGCCTTCTCTCTCTCTCGCTCTCTCTCTCACTCTCTCTCTCACACACAAACACACTCACACAGTTGAATTACTGAAATAAATTAACTTTTGCACGATATTCTAATTTTTCGAGTTTCACCTGTATGTGTGTTATGTGTATCATCACAACAACTGCAAAAAAAGTGTCATATAATAGTCTACCACACAATAACAGCCTCGAATGTATTTTTATTTATTTTTTATTAATTTTTTTAATACAGCAATATAATATAGTAACACTTGTTTCTTAAAAGCATCTGTCAAGAAAAATATTACGTGAATTGATATTTTTTTTAAATTCACAAATACATTCTTATCTTCTTAAATACAAAATGAAAAAATATCGTCAGAGGAATAATCATAATAAAAAAAGGAAAGCATCTGATATATATATATATATAGAGAGAGAGAGAGAGAGAGAGAGAGATTTTTTTGAATAATTAATTGAGAAAAAAAAACAAAAAATTATTTCATTTAATTGATGGCCAAAATAAAGAAAAACATTGTTCAAATATGTAAAAAAAATTAAAATAAAAAATAAATGGGACTGGACGGAGCATACTCACTGGACCAAATATAAATCAAATTATTTTTGTTGAATATTTTGGATTTTGGAGGGAGATACAATAACCTGTAAGCAGCTCAAAATGACAGTTTTACACCAGATAAATGTTCACATAAATATAATATAATGTCGCCACACACACACGTCCAATCTTCAGGACTCGCTCCACTGCTTTTCATGACAGAAACATGGAGATTTATCAGACTTACGCATTTATACACAACAAATAAATAACAATATCTTTAGATTCAATAAGTATTGTTCTCCCAATTTATATATCTATATATATACACAGCTCTGGAAAAATGTAAGAGACCACTCCAAATATTCAGTGTCTCTCGCTTTACTTTTTATAGGCATATGTTTGTGTAGAATGAACATTTTGGTTTTATTCTACAAACTACTGACAACATTTCTACCAAATTCCATCCCAAAAAATATTGTCATTAAAGAGCATTTTTCATTAAGTAAATGTAGAGATGAAGATTTAAGAAAAATCCAGACTGGTCTCTTAATTTTTTTCAGAGCTGTGTATATTTTTTCTGACAGCATATAATAGTAGAAAAAGGGCAGAATGAATGGGAGGGGGTATAACAGCTGGCTGCAGGGTCCTTCATAGTTAAGGGAGAATTATCATAGTCACAATTTAATCAGGCATTTATAAAGGTACAGGAGGATTTATGTGATAGCATTGTGGTTGACGCAGTAACAGCATTTTAATTGTGTATTAATGTATTTTTGAGAATTTTCTAACAGATCATGAAATTGTAATCAAGTCTAGGGCTGAAATAATTATTCAGACATAATTTATTTAAACCTGCATTGTGTAGAATTTTGGGTTTTATTTCCTAGCAGATTTTGTAGAAAGTAATTATAATATCCATAAGTACATTTAATTTAGTGCATAATAGCTGAACAAATTTTTTTTAATTGTTTTTTTCCCCTTAGAAAGGGTCTCATATATGTCCATATTTCTGCATATTTTGGACCAAGGCCTAGTGCCGCCATCTTGAAAGTGTCATAGTTGGAATGTCATCAGGCGCATTGTTTAAAATTTAGAATTGTTCTTGTCCATATTACACACTGCACCTTTAAGGAATAAATAGCAATTTTTTTTTCCTTCGCAAAATTTGACTATTTTCTTATCTATTTAACGTCATTTTAATATGAATATTTTAGGGGTTTTGTGTCGTTTGCTACACAAAAAACACCATTTTAAATGCTCATCTTATAAATTATTTTATGTGTACAAAAAAAAATTAAAACTTCATACTTTTATACGGAAGCAAATTATTTTTATCCTGTTAACCGTAATGGAATTTATTCACTATTTTCTGAAATTTATTTGACTAAAATAAATGAAATAATTCATCAAAATTTTAAATAATATATTTATAATAATTACATTTAATACATTTCTGCTGTTACTGTTACAACCACAATGTATCACTGAACAAGATGCCGGAATTAATTTATTAAAAAAAATAATGTTGAACTATTTAGGGGTAGGAGACATAGCTCACATGCTTGTCTGTCAAATCCTATGGAAGAATATTAGGACCATGGTTGCGTTCCGAATCGCATACTCTTTCTTTTTTCTATTCTACATACTACATCCGACGATAAAAAGAATCTAGTTAGGATGCAGTAGGCATACTATTGGGACATACTTTACTCTCTTATTTCATCATAACATTGCGCCTTGATCTTGCCTCTTGCTTTTATATCCGTCACATCCCCGTTTGTTTTCATATGGAGGCTTCGTCGATGTGACGTCACTTCACGTGCGCACTGGATTGTGGGTCAGAATCGCCCAAATAGGATGCAGTTTTCAACACTAACAATCTTGGCCGCATGAAGTAGGACATCCGGGTACTTCTAACCATCCTAAATCTGGCCACAAGAATCGGGACATCCTAAATCTTTTTTCTACCATACTATATAGTAGAAAGTATACGATTCGGAACGCAACCCAAGATAGAGAGAGAGATTTTTTTTATATTGATACTGGAAATTCGAAATCTGTCAATATCTCTATCCAACTTTAAAGCTGCTCCGAGGAACTTTCTGTTTGTGTAAATCCTTGCACCCCCCTTTGGACAAAAGCAGTAGTGTTTTTACCACGCCAGCTGTTGTTCCTGGGTGAGCGTATACCCATGACAAAGGCATTAAGAAAAAACTATATAAAAAATAGCATTCTTTTGCACTGATGGTCTCGTTTGCTGTTACATGTCATTTATGATCATCAGAGGAAAAATTAGACTGTTTCAGAAATATTTAAAAGTTCCTCGTAGAACCTTTTAACCGTAGTCTTTCAATGTCTATTTTATCTCGACTCTCAACTAAGTTAAGTGTATACTTCTTCCTGCTCCTTTTCAGGCATATCACATCAATACAGATAATTTGTTTTCTTTTTGTGAAGTCATTTAAACATACATTTTGTTTTGTATTGTTTTTGATATGTCTAAAAAAAAAAAAAAACTATGTCCTCTAAGTGCAAAATAAACAAATAAAATAAAAAATGTCCACTCTAATATTCTTCCATACAATCCAGTGACAGACACAAAATTAAATTTGAACATTTACATGATTTTCTCAGCAAAAATAGTCGGAAAAAAAATTAAACTGTAGAAATACGCAGAGATAGATTGAACACCGCAAAAACCCCACAAATAATCAACCATATCTTCTTTAGTGTCTTAAGGGGGAAAATAATCCAGCAATGCAAACGGCCGCGTTGACGACCATAACTCAGCCATAGGTTTACACACTGTTTGAGTCTGGTGTGTGTGTGTGTGTGTGTGTGTGTGTGTGTGTGTGTGTGTGTGTGTGTGTGTGTGTGTGTGTGTGTGTGTGTGTGTGTGTGTGTGTGTGTGTGTGTGTGTGTTTCTGTGTGTGTGCTGACATGTCTCACAGTGGATTTTCGGACCGTATATTTTTGTAGTCTTTCTGCAGATTTCCCCGTTTTTCCAAAATGGCGGCCATCATTTATTTTTTAAAATCCAGACAATTCTTTTCTCACATTTCCTTCATATTCAGCGCAGCTCTGTCTCCCGTCCGTCACGGTTGGGCCTCCGTGGCGGTCTCTGGTGGTTCGGTTGGCGTGGTTACGGTTGCCGCGGGGACAGCAGGGGGGGGCGGGGCCAGAGTGGAGAACCAGGAAGACATGGCCGACTTAGCGCTGGTCAACGCCCCGCCAACCGACTGACCTGGAGGCACAGGGAGGGAGGGGGGGTACGTTAGTGTGTCTGTGTGTGTGTCTGTGTGTGTGTGTGTGTGTGTGTGTGTGTGTGTGTGTGTGTGTGTGTGTGTGTGTGTGTGTGTGTGTGTGTGTGTGTGTGTGTGTGTGTGTGTCTGTCTATCTCTATTTTGAGTGTGTGTTCGGACTGTTTTTTTTTTTGTAGAAAAAAGATCGGTTTCTGTAATAGCACAAAACATGAAATGTGAAGAAGAAAAACAACAGGGATTATTATATATTCATCTTGTTTACTGGCCATACGGTCAGGGTTAGTGTGAGTATTATTTCCGTTTGTGTGTGTGTGTGCCTGCCTGCGTGTGTGCGCGCGCGTGTGTGTGTGTGTGTGTGTGTGTGTGCGCGTGCGTGCGCGCGTGTGTGTGTGTGTGTGTGCGCCTGCGTGCGTGTGTGTGTGTGTGTGTGTGTGTGTCTTACCGACCACCTTCCCGGTCTGCACCATGCTGCGGCTGGTCGTCATCATGGCGTTCCCGATCTTCTTTCCTCTCTCGCTGTTCTGCACCGAACTGAACAACAACAACAACAACAACAGGTTAAACTTAGGTTGCGTTCCGAATCGCATACTTTCTACAAACTTAGGTTGCTAAGGTAGAGGGTTGTAAGGACCTATTCACAGATTGACAAAAAGTGATTTTCACAACAAGCGTTCTCCAGAATCACTGACTGCACCTTTAAGAGAAAGCAGTATTTCCACCAGTAGCCTAGCCTTTAGCGGACACCATTCGGACTGACCCAAATAAACAACTCCTTATACTGCGAACAGTGTCGTGACAATAAAGCAACAACGTGTGTGTGTGTGTGTGTGTGTGTATGTGTGTGT
>CM047525.1:24659109-24664109 GCA_026122265.1 Ammodytes dubius
ACCTGCTAGGAGCTGCCAAAAATGTGGAAGGCCCTTAAAGGGACACAAGCTGCCAAGAGGAAACAGTTGCACCCTTGAGCCAGATCCACACCTTCTACAAAAAAAAAGAAGCCACTCCAGGACATCTACTGAACCCGCCTCACCCACAGAGCAACCATCATTGTGGGAGACCCCGGCCACCCCTCACACAGCCTCTTCAGCCTCCTGCCATCGAGAAGAAGGTACCAGAGCCTCTGGGCCAACTCCACCATGGTAAACAGCTCTTTCCACCATGCTGTCAGGAAGCTCAACTCTCTCCCTTCGCTCCCATCTGCCCCCAGGAACTCTGGACTTTGGACCCATTTACACTCTGCATATTGAAATTACCTTTTATTGTACACTTTAAATTTCATATTGCACATATTGTAAATAATGTTCCCCATTTTAATGTATTTAATTAATTTGTACCATTTTGTTCTGTCTTACCTTTTGCACTACTTAGACTTTATTTATTGTATATATTACTTATTTCATCATACCTTATTTTATCCTTTTGTACTCATTGTCACATTTGAACTTGCACAACATGCGCCTCTAGACTCCTGAAGCATTTATATTCATGTGCTGTAAAATAACTGAACTGTAACTACAGCCTCACAGCTAAGTGATACTACCCTGTGAATATAGTGCAATACAATGTTACCAGTTCACTTATGTGTGGTTGGGTCAACTTAATTATTTTGTGCTTTAATCTCACACTTCATTTTTCCGGTACACTGAGAGGAGTTGCTATAGATTCCGTTATACGTATTTGCGAAGACAATACATGGAAACTGAATCAAACTCCCGATCCACTAGGGGTTGAGCGCGCGCAACGCGCGCGCGAAAGCTCTAGTTGTAATTAAAATCGTAACCGAATAGTTCGATTGCGAATGTGCAGAGAGAATTACAAACCGCTCGCCTCTTGGGTTTCACTGTAGAGAAACAGGAACATGGTTTGTTGTGACACTTTCTGAATACGAGTTACTGCGACTAAAAATTATTTTAAAGGTGCAGTGTGTAATATGACATCATCAAGAAAGTTCTACAAAGTTCTAGAAGGTTTGTGAATATATGTATGTATGTTGTCCTACTTCGCTGTGTGTGGACTTCAGAGTTTTTGAAAGGCCCTATATAAGTTGAATGTATAATTATTGTTATCATTATAATGATGTAAAAGCATATAACCTGTTTGCATGTCAACTCACTCAACCTCAACTCAGCTCATCAAGATTAATCTCTTCCTGTGCCCGTAAACTCAAGATAACAATTTTGGATGTTTTTTAAAAGCTTCCTTTACGGTATATGTGTCTAATCTTCTGATCTGTATTTCTCTGAAAGAGCATAAGATGACTTGATAAAGAGCCTCGTGCTTCAAAAAAAAATTCCATGACGTAGAGGTCTGCGGTTCTCAGAAGCGGCTTAAGAGCGTTGACACGGAGCTGTTGGCGTCAGTGTTTGAGTGACAGTCACACTGAGACCTCGGAGCAGAATGGCTGCAGTCGCACTCCTCGTCTTGCTGCTGTTTGCTTTCATCAGCAACATTCACTCAGAAGAAGATATCAGTATCAAAGATCAAGGATACTCTTTCACCTTTAAACTCAATAACAAGGCCAACTCCTCCTGCCTGATCTCCAGGTCTGTTGGAGAGGAGAAGCTTGTCCTGTGGAACACCTCTGTCTCCTCGTCCGAGAACTCCACACTACCGGACGGCTTGAAACAACGACTGACAGTTTTCATCAGAGGCGACGTTTCTCATTACATGATCTACAATCTGATCGTTTCAGACTCAGGCCAGTACCTAGAGCAGTGTTGGACCGATGGCAATGTGACATATGAGAGAAACACCCAAATTATTATTTGTAGTAAGGAGGATAAACCAAAAACAATTCTACTGGGACGTGGAGAAACTGTGGACTTGCGATGTGGGGAAGCAGATGACAATCTGGAAATCCAGTGGCTCATGAGGAATACGAGCCATGCTTTTTCATGGACAAGAGTATTTTGGGACGGTACGACATCAGTGAATGACATTGTTGAAGGAGGATTTCAAGTGGTGAGAAAAGCATCAGTTCCTCATCAATCCAACATCACGAGATCAGTCATTGGTAGATTCACTTGTCTGGTGATGAACCAACAGCAGTGTGTACGCAGTCGCTATGTACAGACAGATCTACCAGAAGAGACAATGTACCGCTCAGTGGGAGAGACGGCTGTGCTGCAGTGCACTGGCACTAGGTCCAGTGAAGACAAGCCTCCACAATGGGCTAAGGCGCTGTCCACCAACAGATACAAAAGATTAGAAGATCATGACAGAAACCACTCGCTTGTGCTTTCATCTTTAGCATTAAATGACTCTGGTTCGTACGACTGTAGAGACAGTTTGGTCATTAACAGTTTTATTCTGCTGGTGTGTCCCACATTCGGCCCCCCTGAAGTAGAGCTGTTCTCAGGCGGAGGAGAAGAAGAAGAAGTCACCATCAGATGCGGAGATGTGAGAGAGGGTGAGACACGCCACTGGTTCATGAAGTCGCTCCAAACACAAGGCCAAGTCGTTCATCAGGAGATGTTCGATCGGGACAGAATGACTTTCTCCGACAAGTTGGTGATCTCCAATGTCTCACTGGAGGACACAGGGGAGTATTGGTGTGCCGTTGTGGACTCAGAACGGCAGTGTGTGTCAACAAGCAAAACTCTTGTGATGTACAGAGATCCCTTTGGGGTCTACTCTACCTTCTACACAGTGAGGTGCGTAGTGCTCAGTATTCTGCTGGGGGCTCTGTGTGTGATTGTTGTCATTGTGAACCTGAAGACCATGTGAGTAGAGGCTTTAACAGGGGGCGGTCGTCCACTGGGTTACAGGGTCGGTGGTTGGATCCCCCATCTCCCCGCCACATGTCCAAGTGTCCCTGGGCAAAGAGACACTGAACCCTAAAATGTCTCCTGATAGTTAGCTTGCACCCTGCGTGGTAGCTGCTGCTGCTATCGGTGTGTGAATGTGTGTGTGATTGGGTGAATGTGTACAAAACAATTTAAAGCGCTTTGCATCTGTGAAAAACCAGGGAAAAGAGCTTTATAAGTGGAGTCCATTTAACATTTATTTTATTTGACAGGATAGTTCAGTATTTTTGGAGCGATAAATAGGCTGAATACAGAAATATTGGCAATGGAAACTACGGGGCAAAAAAAAAAAAAAAAGTAATTCACAGTTAAAGTCAAGGGTTAAAGATTTCAAATGCTCGGTTTTTCATGTAAATATCTGTTACAAAGGATTATACATTTTATAATTTGTCATGTTTTTTTATGATGTTTATTTTTTATTTTTTTTCTTCATAAAGTATAGGGCAAAGATAGTTGATAACAGTTAAGGCCAAGGATTCCAGCTTTTAAATGTTTTTGATTTCATGTTTCTATCTGCTACAGAGGCTGAGAAAAACATTATTTAGTAAACGTTGACATTCTGTGCAGTTTCTCAGAAAAAACTCTGATTTTGGAAGGTTGTTTTGAGACAATTCTCAGGCTTTAGAGAGTGTTTTTTTTTAGACGTCGATAGGCCTTTATTGGTTAATATAAATGCTGTTATTGTGTGGATTAAGTTTATTATTATAATAGTAATACTTATTATATAATTTTAGAAATCTATAATAATTATTATATCATTTTAGAAATTAATAAAAAGTGGTTATAAAGAAAATTGCATATCGTCATAATGTAGTATTGATAACACGGGTAAAAAAAAATTCTAGACACACACACACACACACACACACACACACACACACACACACACACACACACACACACACACACACACACAAGTTGATGAATATAATGTTTTAAAGGATATAGTCAACCTTTGATACAGGCAGCTTTTATTACCGTCTATCCTGTATAACTTTGTATTGTACATTTAATTATAACATGTCTATTAGGTGATTTAATACCTTTTTTCAATCTTGTTTTTTTTTTAAAGATTATTTTTATGCATTATTTGTTTGTAGAGACAGAAATGAAATGTGTCAGAGAGGGGAATGACATGCAGAGAACGACCCGGGCTGGATTCTAACCCGGGTCTGCTGTGAAGAGGACAGACAGACAGACAGACAGACAGACAGACAGACAGACAGAGAGAGAGAGAGTGGAATGACATGCAGAGAACGACCCGGGCTGGATTCTAACCCGGGTCTGCTGTGAAGAGGACTGAGTTTCATAGGTGGGGGGGGGGGGGCTCTTCAATCTTGTTTTATTGAAATTTACAATATAAGGTGTTGTGATATTTTGCATTATAGGCTATATAACGATTGTGATTTTTTTGTGAGGGAATTTAAGTTGCATTTTAAACATATACAGGTGAAACTCATATTATTAGAATATCATGGACAAGGAATTGGAATTGAGGCAAGAATTCATGCAAAAGGGGCCCGAACCAAGTACTGAGAACATATGCATTATTATGCTTTATAGAGGGCCGACATTTCTGTATTTAAAATCCCTTTTTTAATGATTTCATGTAATATTACATTTTTCTGAGAATTTGAATTTGGGGTTTGCATACGCTGTAAGCCATAATGATCAAAAGTATAACAAATAAAGGCTTGAAATATATTATATATTCTAATTTTTCGAGTTTCACCTGTACGAATTGTTGTATCAGTGGTATTGGTGTAATATAATTGTTAAATGTTTCCATGACTAATTGTCTCTTTTTAATCTTTTAATAAAGGCTAAAAATTAAAGATGTTTCACTGTTTTGATTTATAATTTGTATTATTTTAATTAATATAAGTATTTGCTGTGCCGTCACAACTTTAATTTTTGCAAAATGTATTCTAATTTAGACGCTTACACTTGTTATTAAAATACACACTCAAATGCTTGTTGCTTTATTGTCACGACACTGTTCGCAGTATAAGGAGTTGTTTATTTGGGTCAGTCCGAATGGTGTCCGCTAAAGGCTAGGCTACTCTATGAGCTAACTGTGT
>CM047525.1:24674109-24683438 GCA_026122265.1 Ammodytes dubius
TTTAGTGTCCGCGAGTCAGAAAGTGTGAGAAATGTGAGACAACTTTGCGAGGGTTTGGCGATATATGAAACTACCTGGAAGATATCACATTAAATAAAAAAATGTCTTGTTATATTAATCTACGTTTTATTTCTGTATGTCATATTTCTACGTCTAATAATAATCCATTCGACCTTTTGCTGTTTGCTTGTTTTCATGTTTGACATTTTCCTTTGACCAATAGCGTGGGTTTGATGCGGAAGTGGAATGTTTTCTGCAAATTTGGCCGGATGAAAATGTTCAAAAACAAATCGGATACAATTAAACTCCAAACCCCATTCCGTGCGTTTTAAAGGTGCAGTGTGTAATATGACATCATCAAGTAAGTTCTACAAAGTTCTAGAATGCAACGCTCCCTGGGTAACCCCAACCCTTTCGAATAATAACAGAAGCTACAGTGGCCTTCAAGGACAAGAACAATTCTAAATTTTAAACAATGCACCTGATGACATTCCAACTATGACACTTTCAAGATGGCGGCACTAGGCCTTGGTCCAAAATATGCAGAAATATGGACATATATGAGACCCTTTCTAAGAAAATCAAAATCAAAAATCAAAAAATAATTTCAGCTATTATGCACTAAATTAAATGTACTTATGGATATTATAATTACTTTCTACAAAATCTGCTAGGAAATAAAACCCCAAATTCTACACACTGCAGGTTTAAGATGTGGTGACGTATTTGAAAGAAGCAATTAATTATTTGTTTATTTAATTTATATTGGAGCCACTGACCTGGGAACAGTGATAAGACTGTCATCAGAGCTCCTACTAGTCTGTTGACAGGAGACACATAGAACAGGACCTGCAAAATACACACACAAAAAACTAAATTAAAATCGTCTAATCAACTCAGTTTTATTTGTATAGCCCAATATATCACAAACAGACATTTGCCTCAGTGGGCTTTACATTCCATACAGTATGACACCCTTTGCCCTATCTATCTATCTATCTATCTATCTATCTATCTATCTATCTATCTATCTATCTATCTATCTATCTATCTATCTATCCATCTATCTATCTATCTATCTATCTATCTATCTATCTATCTGCCCTTAGACCCTTAGCTCGGCTGAGAAAAAAACTCCCAGTAAAAAACCCTTTATCAGGATTTAAAAAAAACTAAAAATACAGACATACAGTGTATATTTATGTGTTTATATATTTGTATAAAAGAGAAAGGACTTGTTTTTATATCGAACCTTCTTCTCAAGTAGAATGAGCTTGAAGAGGATGAGGACCTATGAAGGGAAAAATTAAAATAATTAGTCATAGTGAAATTCTAGCTCTTAAAACTACCAGTACCGTAATTTTCGGACTATAAGCCGCGCCATGTTTCCCCATTTTTCGACCCTGTTATTACACAGCACAGTATATGTTCTGTAACTAGCTACTATTGCACTAAATGGTAACACTTCAATAGGTTATTCAAATATGCAACTTGTTTGTTGAAATGTTAATAAATGGGAGCTTCCTCAAGCAGCCATCTCTTTCCCGACAATCCCCTCTGTGCACGAACTCTTACATATGGTAATTAAAGACCTACTTCACTGGTGGGAATATGAAGGTGTATTGAACTCTGAGATCCTATGTAGTATAAATGTGCAAAGATTTTAGAAATCGGTTCATCCTAGCCTGAGAAAAGGCAGAAAGAGTGTTTCATGGTCTCACTGTCTAACCCTACATTTTACCATGCGTGACATCACACATGGTAAAATGTAGGGTTAGGATTAACAGGATAGCTCGGCCAAGGGAAGACAGAGGGAAGACTGAGGGAAGAAAAACCTCATTCATTATATTATAATAGTGATTTTATAATGATAGAACGCTGGTTCCGTATGGGTGAAGTATTCCTTTAAACATTAAAACACCTGCGGCTTATAGTGCGGAAAATACGGTACATACAGTAGTATTGTGTTTCTGTGTGATCTCGTACCTTGTGTCGAAAGTGCAGTATTAGATCTCTTGGTGATAAGCCTAAAGGGAAGGACACAAACAGAGCATTTATACAATATATAGTTCGTAGAATATCTGTAGAATTTGCAGCAAAATCACTGATTTTTTAAACCTGCAGTGTATAGAATTTTGGGTTTTATTTCCTAGCAGATTTTGTAGAAAGTAATTATAATATCCATAAGTACATTTAATTTAGTGCATAATAGCTGAATTTATTTGTTTTAATTATTTGTTTTTCCCTTAGAAAGGTTCTCATATATGTCCATATTTCTGCATATTGTGCATGGTGCAGTGTGTAATATGACATCATCAAGAAAGTTCTAGAAAGTACAAGAATGCAACGCTCCCTGGGTAACCCCAACCCTTTAGAATAATAACAGAAGCTACAGTGGCCTTCAAGGACAAGAACAATTCTAAATTTTAAACAATGCACCTGATGACATTCCAACTATGACACTTTCAAGATGGCGGCACTAGGCCTTGGTCCAAAATATGCAGAAATATGGACATATATGAGACCCTTTCTAAGGGAAAAAATAATAATTCAAAACATTTTTTTCAGCTATTATGCACTAAATTAAATGTACTTATGGATATTATAATTACTTTCTACAAAATCTGCTAGGAAATAAAACCCAAAATTCTACACACTGCAGGTTTAAAGGGTCCGATAGGGAACGGCTGTGGATGCATAAAACCAAAATGTCTGACCCACCTAGATACACCTGTGATCCCTCCAGACTGGAGCCTCTCAATGAACCATTCATGTGATCGTACAGTTCCTGATGGAGAGAGAGAGAAGAGAGAGAGAGAGTGAGGGAGAGAGGGAGAGAGAGAGAGAGAGAGAGTGAGGGAGAGAGGGGGGGAGGGAGGGAAGGAGAGAGGGAGGGAGGGAGGGAGGGAGGGAGAGAGAGGGAGGGAGAGAAGGGAGGGAGGGAGGGAGAGAGGGAGGGAGAGAGGGAGGGAGAGAGAGAGAGCGAGAGTCATATACAGTATATGGGTGAGTGAGCCAAAACAGAATATTAAAAACATTCACTTTACATTAAAGGTGTAGTCAGTGATTCTGGAGAACGCTTGTTGTCAAAATCACTTTTTGTCTCAAATCAGTGAATATCTTAGCTACTCGTTTTGTATGGTCGGTGTGTGAGTTGAAAGAAAGTCCAATTTGAGCACACATCCTACAGGCTTGCTGCATGTATACGGTGGTCCCCATTGTTTACATACCAGTTTACAGAGCCTAGGCTGTGTATTAACACCAGATTTTTTTAAGCGCACACACAGTACAGACAGGTAGCGGATCATGAGGAGATATTCACTGATTTTGACAAAAAAGTGATTTTGACAACAAGTGTTCTCCAGAATCGCTGACTCCATTCACACACACACACACACACACACACACACACACACACACACACACACACACACACACACACACACACACACCACACACCTTTAATATGGAGATCTGTGAGAAGTCTTTCTCCTCAAAGTACGCGTGTGTGATGAGCTGTAACTTGGCCTGCAGCAAACCGTACAGAGGCTGAGGATCAAAACACACACACACACACACACACACACACACACACACACACACACACACACACACACACACACACACACACACACACACACACACACACACACACACACACACACACACACACACACACACACACACACACACACACACACACACACACACACACACACACACACACACACACACACACACACAGGTCAGCAGCAAGTCATATGTCGTGTGTGTGTGTGTGTGTGTGTCTATCTGTGTGTGCCTGAATGTGTGTGTGTGAGTGAGTGAGTGAGTGAGTGAGTGAGTGAGTGAGTGAGTGAGTGAGTGAGTGAGTGAGTGAGTGAGTGAGTGAGTGAGTGAGTGAGTGAGTGAGTGTTGTGAGCGTGTGTGTGTGTACGTGTGTGTGTGTGTGTGTCTGTCTTTCTGTCTGTGCGTGTGCGAGCGTGTGTGTGTGTGTACGTGTGTGTGTGTGTCTGTCTGTCTGTCTTTCTGTCTCTGTGTGTATGCACGTGTGTGTGTGTCTGTCTGTCTCTCTGTCTGTATGTCAGTGTGCGTGTGTGTGTGTGTGTGTGAGTCATTACATTACAGCATGACCCATTAAAACCCTTTGAAAGCCAAGTTAACTCGATCATGACACTGCTATTTTTTTCACCAAAACATCATGTGATTCTCTCTCCTCTGTCAACCAGGAAGTGACTAGACACAATCACATCTGTAGTTGGCAGTATTGTGCTCCTGGTAGCTCATATATTTAAACCTGCAGTGTGTAGAATTTTGGGTTTTATTTCCTAGCAGATTTTGTAGAAAATAATTATAATATCCATAAGTACGTTTAATTTAGTGCATAATAGCTGATTTTTTTTAAATAATTATTTTGTTTTTCCTTAAAAAGGGTCTCATATATGTCCATATTTCTCCATACTTTGGACCAAGGCCTTGTCACCGCCATTTTGGAAGTGTCATAGTTGGAATGTCATCAGGTGCATTGTTTAAAATGCGGACCCGTGTTCGATTCCAGCCCGCGGTCGTTCTCTGCATGTCACTCCCCTCTCTGCCCCATTTCACCTCAGTCTCTACACTATCAATAAAGCATAAAAAATTCAAAAAAAAAAAAAAAAAAAATAGCATAATCTTCTTGCTAATATAGTAATAAATGCTATAACTCTTTCTATTATTATTTTTATTTTCTTTCAAAGGTTTTTTTATTAAATCGCAGAGTAGCAAAGCAACTGCAGTACAATGGATTATACATTTTTTCCCCTTTCCCCCCCCCCCCCGAACATACCCCACCCATATCCCACCCTCACACCCAATCACAAACAGTCCTGCATTAAGAAATCACTACACAAAACAATACACAACATCAAAAATAGCCTTATTTTTATTTTATTTTTTTTATTTTATTTTTTTTTATTTTTTTTTATTTTTTTTTAAGTTTAATTTATTTTTTATTTATTTTTTATTTTAATTTTATTTGTATTTTTAATTTTTTTTTTTTTTTTTTTTTTTTTTTTTATTACTCACCACTCGACTGAGGACACAGACGCTCTTCTGAACCGTCTCCCTGGTGACGTCAGCCAGTCGAACCTTCAGGGCCTGGACACGGATAAATAACTGTTAGATAACGGTGTGTGTGTGTGTGTGTGTGTGTGTGTGTGTGTGTGTGTGTGTGTGTGTGTGTTGTGTCTGAGTGTCTCTGTGTGTGTGTGTGTGTGTGTGTGTGTGCGTGCGTAGGTGTGTGTGTGTGTTGTGTGTGTGTGTGTGTGTGTCTGTGAGTGTGCATGCGTGCGTGTGTGTGTGTGTGTGTGTGTGTGTGTGTGTGTGTGTCTGTGTGTGTGTGTGTGTGTGTGTGTGTGCGTGCGTGCGTGTGCGTGTGTGTGTGTGTGTGGCTGTGTAAAACATATGTTTATAAATATATATATAAGAATAAGACAAAGCAGAACATTGTGAGTCCGCTGTGTGACTGCTGTGGCCTCATGGAAACCGTCATGCGGATAACCGGAGGGACAGAGATAAAACGAAACCTTGTTTTATAATCTTCTGTCGTGACTAAACTACAGTATCCCTGTGTTCTGAATCGCATACTCTTTCTTTTTTCTATTCTACATACTACATCCGACGATAAAAATAATCTAGTTAGGATGCAGTAGGCATACTATTGGGACATACTTTAACGTATTTATTTCATCATAACATTGCGCCTTGATCTTGCCTCTTGCTTTTATATCCGTCGGATCCCCGTTTGTTTTCATATGGAGGCTTCGTCGATGTGACGTCACTTCCGGTGCGCACTGGATTGTGATTCGGAACGCAACCTATGTTTTTTTTTTTTTTTTAACCAGGAAAGTCCCATTGAGATTAAAAACCCCTTTCTTTTTCAAGGGAGTCCTGGCCAAGAGGCAGCAACAAGTTACATGTTATCTCATAATAATAAACTCACAACATATAGACAAAAATTAAAATGATAAAAAGCTGTTATCAAATAAAATCAGAAAAAACTGTTTTCAATTAAAATAATAAAAACAGTTCCCAGTCATGTGTCTTATGTACTATCTACTATTTAGAAAAAAAGATTTAGGATGTCCTGATTCTTGTGGCCAGATTTAGGATGGTTAGAAGTACCCGGATGTCCTACTTCATGCGGCCAAGATTGTTAGTGTTGAAAACAGCATCCTATTTGGGGCGATTCTGACCCACAATCCAGTGCGCACGTGAAGTGACGTCACATCGACGAAGCCTCCGTATGAAAACAAACGGGGATGCGACGGATATAAAAGCAAGAGGCAAGATCAAGGCGCAATGTTAGGATGAAATAAGAGAGTAAAGTACGTCCCAATAGTATGCCTACTGCATCCCAACTAGATTATTTTTATCGTCGGATGTAGTATGTAGAATAGAAAAAAGAAAGAGTATGCGATTCGGAACGCAACCGAGAGAGAGGGAGAGGGAGAGATGGAGAGATGGAGAGTTCATGATATTGAGTATTTTTTAAAGAAACATGTGACCTGACTGACCTTTGCTTCTATTTGTCGATAACATGACACTCCGTAGACGCACTTCAGGTCTCCACTGAGCGGAGGCAGGTGGAAGTACACCGTGTCTGGAAACAAAAAGATAATTTGTATTAAACATTTATTATTATACAGAAGAATAGAAGAAGAATAGAATAGAATAGAATAGAATAGAATATATCTTTATTGTCATTGTCACAGGTACAACGAAATTATGTGCAGTCCTTGTAAAGTGCAGAACAGGCATTCCTTCATACGGTTCTACACAACACTACGGGACCATCTTTGTGACAGAAGAGAACATTTGCTGGGTTCAGAAATCACATTTTCACTATGAAACAGCTGCTAATTTTTTTTTTTTTTTAAGATTATTTTTTGGCATTTTCAAGCTTTATTAAACAGTACAGAGTTGAAATGGGGAGACAGAGAGAGAGAGAGAGAGAGAGAGAGAGAGAGAGAGAGAGAGAGAGAGAGAGAGAGGGGGATGACCTGCAGTAAAGGTCCACGGGTCGGATTCGAACCCACGACCACTGCAACGAAGGCCGGAGCCAATATGGTACACGCTCTATCCACTACACCACCGGAGCGCCCCAGCCGCTAAATTTTTAACCTTTATTTGTAAATCCCAGGGAGACCGGAGACTCTTTTTGCAAGGGAGACTGTTTCCCATTCCCACGTTACTATTCACACACACAAACGTGGGTTGAAGTTCACTTTAGATTTGCAATTTTTTTACTTTTTTCCCCCATCAACATTTTCACTTTATTCCTCGACAGTTGGACTTGAATTATCACAATTATTTGAGGACTATTTAAAAAAAATAATAATAATTTCAACATAATTCTTGACATCTTTTCTAAAAGAAAAAAAAATCCTCATCTAATTTTGTTCTCTCACCCCTGGACTTACTAACACTGTTCCATATAATTAACAGCACAAAATAAACTTGACCTTATTAACCCCCTTTACACACCTGTCAGCAGCACATGACACATAAATGACATTCAAGAGAAAGGAAGACAGATTACGTATTGTTGTGAGACATTTAAGTTTTATTGTTGTTTAAATGTGACAGCGGCTTAAGCACAAAAGCATTAAGCTGCCAAACTGGGTTAACTGGGTGAAATTAACGAGTCGTTCATTCGTACCTGAACGCACCGCTTAGAGAACACGTTATTCTGCATACTTAAAGGTGCAGTGTGTAATATGACATCATCAAGAAAGTTCTACAAAGTTCTAGAATGCAACGCTCCCTGGGTAACCCCAACCCTTTAGAATAATAACAGAAGCTACAGTGGCCTTCAAGGACAAGAACAATTCTAAATTCTAAACAATGCACCTGATGACATTCCAACTATGACACTTTCAAGATGGCGGCACTAGGCCTTGGTCCAAAATATGCAGAAATATGGACATATATGAGACCCTTTCTAAGGGAAAAAATAATAATTCAAAACATTTTTTTCAGCTATTATGCACTAAATAAAACCCAAAATTCTACACACTGCAGGTTTAAAGGAATACTTCACCCATACGGAACCGGCGTTCTATCATTATAAAAATCGCTATCACAATATAATGAATGAGGTTTTTCTTTCCTCAGTCTTCCCTTGGCCCAGCTGTCCTGGTAATCCTAACATTTTCTTATGCGTGACATCACACATGGTAAAACATAGGGTTAGACAGTGAGACCATAAAACACTCTTTCTGCCTTTTCTCAGGAACCGATTTCTAAAATGTTTGCACATTTATACTACACAGGATCTCAGAGTTCATATACACCTTCATATTCCCACTGTCAACTAATGGAATCATAGTGCTCTTTCATGTACTACATTTGTGTATTTGTACTGCTTAGTGCTCACCTTGTATTTTCACTGTGATTTGATTTGATTTGATTCAGTTTTATTTCAGACATATCAAAAAAAAAAAAAAAATTAAAAGCATGAAAATACAATAAAAAAATAGCCTATGTTCAAATGATTTCACAAATAAAAATAAACAAAATAAACAAAATAAACAAATAACATATTGAATTGATATGCCTGAAAAGGAGTAGGAAGAAGTATAAACTGTGATTGCTCTTCTATTCTTATGTGTAATGTGTTGCTATAACACCTGAATCTCTCCCTGTGTAGATCAATAAAACCCTCATCTTATCTTATCTCATCTGGCCGCAAAGAACAGCTGTGTTCATTTCCTGCATTGCATTGTGGGATGCAAATGCAAACTTTGAAAAAAAATCAATTAATAAATCCTTCTGTAATAACCTTCAGAACAGTGCTGAGAATTTTTTATGGGAAATTTAGTTGATGTAGGTGCGTGAGTATTGAAAAAAAAAAACTAATGTTGAGATAATGTCCGTTAAAGATGGTTGTACAGGAGAAATATACAGACGCAAACAGACAAGGTTTAGTCAAATAAACACCTGAATGTACATTGTTGGACCTTTTGATTTATACTAGTATGAAAGAAGACATGTTATGGAAGATACATAGACAAAAAATCTGAAAAAATAATGTTTTTGCCTGCTCACACACCCCCCTCACACACACACACACACACACACACATACACACACATACACACAGAGAGAGACACACACACACACACACACACACACACAGTGAATCTTCTTTGGCAGGGATAGTGCTGCTGCTGCAGTGTGTTTGCTTGTAACCGACTCCCAGTCATGTGTCTTTATATGAGACGCAGTGCAGAGGGAGTGGCTGTTGTTTTTTTAAAATCAGCTTACACACACACACACACACACACACA
>CM047525.1:24683538-24713115 GCA_026122265.1 Ammodytes dubius
CTTTGTGTTATCGTCCGAAGGGAAGCAGGAGAAGACAAAGGCTTATCAGGTCCCGCCCCCACTGCCATAAGATTCAGATACACAGATACTGATACAGTTAAAACAGTAAGATGCATTCCAATACACAGACAATTTTAGGTCTCCTTATTCATTGCCAGTGTACAACAGACATTTAAAGTCAAGAAAGAGGATAATATAACAGTTTTTCCTTGGTACAACATTAAAGCGAAATTAGTATTATTTTAGACCACCACTTGATATTGATCGCCATTTTGAAATAGTTAGAAATAGTTCAATAATACATCTTTAAGGTAATTAACCAATTATCTTTCAATTTTAAAGTGGAAAAAAACAAATGAGATTCTTAGTTTTCTTCTCACATGTATATATATAAAAAATAAATTATAATAATAAAAAAAAAGGAAAAAAAAAAAATATTTAAACAGTATACAGTAGGCCTATATATATTTTTGTTGCCCTTTTGAAAAAACAAAACAAAAAATAAATAAATAAAATTATTATTTTAGCTGTTGAACTCACCAGCTGTGACGTGACCTCCTCCATCTTTATCTGCTTGGCCTGTGTGATGTCATCGCTGCCTGATTCTGATTGGCTGCTGCTCCTCCTGCGACCTTTCCTCTTCCTGGTTGACGAGACGCTGCATTTCCTCTCTGGGAACACCACACCTGAGAGAGAGAGAGAGAGAGAGAGAGAGAGAGAGAGAGAGAGAGAGAGAGAGAGAGAGAGAGAGAGAATTTTGGGTTTTATTTCCTAGCAGATTTTGTAGAAAATAATTATAATATCCATAAGTACGTTTAATTTAGTGCATAATAGCTGATTTATTTTTTTAGAATTATTATTATTTTCCTCAGAAAGGGTCTCATATATGTCCATATTTCTCCATACTTTGGACCAAGGCCTTGTCACCGCCATTTTGGAAGTGTCATAGTTGGAATGTCATCAGGTGCACTGTTTAAAATTTAGAATTGTTCTTGTTCTTTAGTTGCAAAAAAAGATAAAAACAAAGCTTCCGAATACTGAATTGAGCCTTGAACACAAACACAACAACCTTATTATACTGTAGCAGAAATATTCAAATGTTCAGGTCAGCCCAAAAAACTATAAATAGCCAATAACCTGCAGATTTAAGATACACACACATGAACAGAGAGAGAGAGAGACAGAGAGAGAGAGAGACAGACAGACAGAGAGACAGAGAGAGAGACAGAGAGACAGACAGACAGAGAGAGAGAGAGAGACAGAGAGACAGAGAGAGTGTTACAAAGATACACACACATGAACAGAGAGAGAGAGAAGCATTTGTTTATCACAGAGCTGATTTCCTTGTTGTCCCGGTGACTGTGTTAAAGTTGTCTGAACTCTTATAGCCTCTGAATCAACTAGCTGCCCTGCTCACTCATCAAGTGAACAATGGACACTTTATTTATATCTGTATTTTGCACACACATTTGCACTGTTCTTACCTTACTTTACTTACATCTGCACTGATTTACTTTCATTTGCACTGTTTACTGTCTGCACCGTTACTGTAGCTATACTGTTCATTTTATCTTATATTTTAATTTAGGTTAAAGTTTATTGTAGCCACTGTTAATTTTATTTTATATCTTAATTTAGGTTAAAGTTTATTGTAGGTACTGTTAGTTTTTATATTTTAATTTTAGCCTAATGTATGTTTAATGTATGTCTTGTTTTATGCTACTGGATACCTGAATTTCCCTCGGGATAAATAAAGTATCTATCTATCTATCTATCTATCTATCTATCTATCTATCTATCTATCTATCTATCTATCTATCTATCTATCTATCTATCTATCTACCTACCTATCTATCTATCTATCTATCTATCTATCTATCTATCTATCTATCTATCTATCTATCTATCTATCTATCTATCTATCTATCTATCTATCTATCTATGTCCCTGGATCTGCTATCGTCTGTGAGTCCTGTGGTGTGAGGGAGTCATGTAATTCATTCCCGGTGTGGATACATGTCAGGACCATAAGTCAGGACACGAGCAATAGTCTTTTTATTGTCTTTTAAAACGTTTGGGTAGTAAGACTTTTCGCACTTTACTTTTAGTATTACAATGTAAACACCTGGTCAATGATAAAATTCCTTCGTGATTTTCTCTACTTATGACATCTATTGCAGCATGTCCGTCCTGGGAGAGGGATCCCTTACTCTGTCGACTCTCCCTGAGATTTCTTCCATTTTTTTTAAATCCCGGTAAAGGGTTTTTTACTGGGAGTTTTTTCTCAGCCGAGCTAAGGGTGTAAGGGCAGGGTGTCATATTGTATCATATTGTATCAAAGAGCCACAGTCGCCCCGGACTTTGGTCTTGTTCCCACTGGGTCAACAAGTACAGTGAGGCGGCGGCTATTTGTAAATGAAATGTAGATACAAACGCAATGCAAAGTGCCTTACGTAACTCTTACAGCATTCAACGCAAAACAAATAGGAGGTAAAGGTCAGCCATAAAAGGCAACACACAAGTGCAGTAGATAAATTAGGCTCAATCATGTTGGAAAATCCTGATAAAACAGACTGTAAAATGACTTTCTGCTGAGTTGGCTCAAGGCAAGACCATAGATAGTAAATAAAAGACAGTGCAGGCGAGGGTGAGGGTTACGGTAACATTTTAGACTTATTGATATCATTATGAGACTTTCCCAGGTGATTAGAAACATGAATACTGTTAATGTTTTTTTGTATTGTATGTTTTTCATAGACGTTTGAATAAATATGCTCATGTGGCATTGTGTTCTGCTTCTAAGGGTTAGACCACACACACGCACGCACACACACCTAGACAAACACCCACACACACACACACACACACACACACAACACACGCCCAGACACACACACACACACACCTAGACAAACACCACAACACACACACACACACACACACACAACACACACACACACACAACACACACGCCCAGACACATCAAGAGAAAATGGCACAATGTTACTTTAGAAACATATCCTCCTTTGTGTTGCAATGCACAGTACTTCCTGTCATCTGATCTATCATTGAAAATTTCTTAAGAAAAATCTCTGTGTCACATCACATACACAAACCTCTGCTTGATTCCTCCAGTTAAAGTGAGACACTGAAGGCAAACACATTGTTTCTTCAAGCACTGGCCAATTTTGAGATTTCTTGGGCTATTTTGCTTCCATAACATGTCTTATTTCATACATTTTCTTCTTAAAAACATGCAGAAAAAATGCATTGTTAAGAGCTGTTTACAGTATCTTTTGATTTATTAAACCTGCACTGTGTAGAATTTTGGGTTTTATTTCCTAGCAGATTTTATAGAAAGTAATTATAATATCCATAAGTACATTTAATTTAGTGCATAATAGCTGAAAAATTTATTTTGAATTATTATTTTTTTCCTTATAAAGGGTAAGATATTGCCAAATTAGCATATTTATTCAAAATTCTCTGGAAAAAAATTGTCATACTTAAAACGTTATTTGATATATTTTTACAACCAACTGAGAAACCATTTTAAAAAAGCAGTAGATTTTGAACTTGTCTTGTCTTTTTTTTTTATTTTTTTTTAAGATATATATTTTTTTTTGCTTTATTGATAGTGTAGAGACAGAGTTGAAAATGGGGCAGAGAGGGGAGTGACATGCAGAGAACGACCGCGGGCTGGAATCGAACCCGGGTCTGCTGCTGGCCGAGGTCCATGGGGGGGGGACGCCTTACCAACTGAGTTAAAGGCGCCCATGAACTTGTTTTTTTACATAGATATTATTATTAAAGCCTCCATGTTGCTCTACCAGATAGACTTATCAGCATATTTCAGCAGTTGGCTGCGTCATCTTCGCCCTTTGCTAAAGTATCTAACAGCAAAAACATGCCGACCGCCGTACTCTGTAAACCTGTTTTCAGATTAGTTTTAATCCAAAGCAAATGAATGTCGCTCGTCAACATTCACATGACATCATCTCTAGCAATGTGTTAAAAAATAACAACTCATCATGAAAGTGTAGTGGATAGAGCGCGTACCATATTGGCTCAGGCCTTTTTGCAGTGGTCGCGGGTTCGAATCCGACCCGTGGACCTTTACTGCAGGTCATCCCCCCCCCCTCTCTCTCTCTCTCTCTCTCTCTGTCTCCCCATTTCAACTCTGTACTGTCTAATAAAGCTTGAAAATGCCAAAAAAAACATAAAAAGATAAGCATAATAGTATAATAATATATAATATATTCATAATAATAGTAAACACTTTGGGTCTGTGGGTTTACACTTGGTTGACAATGTGCTAGACAACAAGTCAACCACACACTCCCACTTACATAATGAAACATCATCCTGTTTGTTAGTGTCTAAAGGTGTGTCAGGCTTCTGCTCTGGTTGTTTTGAAATGTAATTATTAGGGCTGTCAAGCGATTAAAAAGATTAATCTAATTAATTACAGGCTCTGTTATTAATGAATCTAAATTAAAGCATTAATTTGACAGCCCTAGTAATTATATATTGTTTTAAAGAGTCTCTCTCTGAAACTTGGTTCTGGGAAAGTTTATTATGTCATTGTGAAAATGTTTGTAAGTCTGTGTCGGTTAGGTTTCGTCGGAATATCAACTTATTTTCTGATGTGCTAAAGCAGTCTACGAAGAAGGCTCATGTTTTGAATATAAGCTTGTGTTTGTCATTTAGTGTTATGATCACTAGGGGTGGGGTTGATCTGGTCTCATACTGGTATCAGGTCAGATATGGCTGCAATATACTCATCGAATATTGGACTGACATCACTGATTTCAAGTATAAAACTACTATCAAGATTTTAGTTTTTTTTAAAGAGATGCAACTGTGAAATTCTCTACTTCCGAGTCACTTGTGTATGTTTGTGTGTGTTTGTGTAAGAGAGAGTGTGCGTGCGTGAGTGAGTGAGTGAGTGAGTGAGTGAGTGAGTGAGTGCGTGTTTGAATGAGTGAGTGAGTGAGTGAGTGAGTGAGTGAGTGAGTGAGTGAGTGAGTGAGTGAGTGAGTGAGTGAGTGAGTACCTTGCTCGTTGAATGAATGAATGAGTGAGTGAGCCTCCTACCTTGCTCGTGGAGGGGCACCAGCCGGTAGACCTTGTAGGGCTCAGAGATGTCTGACTGACTGACTGACTGACTGACTGACTGACTGACTGACTGACTGACTGACTGTGTGCGTGCGTGTGTATGTGTGTGTGTGAGAGAGAGATAGTTTCCTAGCCTTGTTTCCTAGCCTTGTTTCCTAGCCTTGTTTCCTAGCCTTGTTTCCTAGCCCTCCTACCTTGCTCGCTGAGGGGCACCAGCCTGTAGACCTTGTAGGGCTCGGTGATGTCCAGCTGAGCTCGCTGCATCTCCTCGGTGAACTCTGGACTCTTGTTCAGCGCACAGCGGAGACGAGTCTTCCATGAGGCCGGGCTGTCTGCACCTGCACCCCCCCCCTCCGTCAGCTTGCCTTTAAACTCTGCCCAGGCCTACAGAGAGGGAACGCACAGGGTTTTACATTTATTTCAAGCTTTTTTTTTTTTTTTTTTTTTTTTAATTTTTTTTTAATTTTTTTTTTTTTTTTAATTTATTTATTAATTTATTAATTTATTTTTAACTTTTATTTATCCTTCAGAGACCAATTGATGGGTGACCCTCATTTACAATGACGTCGAGATCAAACAAATTCAAAGGAAAAACAACAATACATATTTGATGGTACAGGTTTTGAGTGATTTCAGAGCCGAGAAGAAACACACGTGTGTGACCTTGAAAATGGCGGCGTCTTCATCCTTACGGAAGTCCTGTTTCCCGGCGTGTTTCCACGGGATACGGAACATGGTTTTGGCTTCGTCGTCCCACATCAGCCCCGGATACTTCCCACTGCTCACCTGAAGAACACACACAGAGAATTGAGTTAGAAAAGAGAATTTTAGAGCGTCCTTCTCCCCCCCCCCCCCCCCCCTCGCCCCCCGTGGTCGTTCTCTGCATGTCACTCCCCTCTCTGACACATTTCATCTCTATCTCTACAAAACTTTAAAAAAAAAAGCTAAATTGCATTTTTTATTTAATATTCAAATTCGCCTGTGTCTTTGTAGTAACTTGTTGTGCCAAAAAAAATTCATTCAAGTCTGTTCAAGTTATTTAAGGCCGTGAGTCAGACTGAGATCATCAATGCAATAAGAAAAAAGACACCCCCACTTTACCACAAATATTTAATTTGAATATTGGACATGAAATGTGGCCCGTGGGTGTGAAAGAAATTCAACATAAAACATAAAACATTGCTCCGTGCTGAAACGTGTTAAAGTGGAAGAAGATATCAAATGGCATAGACATGTGTGTCAACGTACTGTATCCCCCCAAAACACACACACACACACACACACACACACACACACACACACACACCACACACACACACACACACACACACGCACAAACACACACACACATTTTGAAAATTATATATTCAAGTTTTAAATAGTGTAAAACAGAGACGTAAATAAACATTGGACAAAGTAGAACCATAAAAACTTTTGTCATGTTTACTTGAGAGAAAAATCACTCAAACCAGTTCTACTAGCCAGACTATCAAAATTGATGCTAATTCATCAACACATTGTGAATGATACATATTAATAATTATATATTTGCTTTTTCTACTGCCTAATCTTTGAATGATGCTTTAGTTTTAATTCAGGAGAGAATTAAAATTTCTTTCTTCCATGAAAACGTTCAGAAGAGGAAGTTAAGAGCTCTTTTATTCAGTGTCTTCAAGTAAAGTGACAATAGTGAGGAGGACATGTGATACATAGAGCCAATAAATCAAACTTAAATAAAGTGATATAAGTTTATTATTACATTATCGACTCCAGTTATTAAAGACCTATTTCACCGGTGGGAATATGAAGGTGTATTGAATTCTGAAATCCTATGTAGTATAAATGTGCAAAAAAAATTGAAATCGGATCATCCTAGCCTGAGAAAAGGCAGAAAGAGTGTTTCATGGTCTCACTGTCTAACCCTACATTTCTCTTTCTGTGACAATATTGTAACAACCAGCCATTTATATAGGCTTATAACGTATGACACTATGGGCAAAAAGTTACTAAGTTATTGGTTGAGTAATGTTATTATGTAATTGGCCAGTAACTACATTATGGTCTCTTATTACACTTAAAACTAGAGGCTACACTATTGGCTGCTACATGTTTTAAACAACTATCAGTAGATTACTATGATATTTTATGATCCTCTGTTATTCCAGTTTGTCTTCTGTAGTTTACTGAACATATGAATGGTGATGGTTGTTTAAAAATTGGAGCCAAATCGTCAACCCCCCCCCCCCACACCTCCCCCCCACGGTTTCCCTTTCCTTCTCCCCCCTCCCTTCTTTATCCACACACACAAACACACACATGCACACACAGACACACTCTCTCTCTCTCACACACACACACACACACACACACACACAACACACACACACACACACACACACACACACACACACACACACACACACACACACACACACACACACACACACACACACACACACACACACACACACACACACACACACACACACACACACACACACACACACACACACAGAGAGACACTCTCTCACACACGCTCTCTTTCTCTCTCTCTCTCACACACACACACACACACACACACACGTACAGACACACACACACGCGCGCACGCACCTGTTCGACGATCCACGAGCGCAGTCTGCGCGTGGAGCGCACTCTCCCTGCAGCCATGTCTCTTAAAAAAACTAAAAAACAAAAACAAACAAGAACAATAAATCAGACGTGGAACTCTTTTTTAAAACATTTCCTTCAACCACAACAACAACAACAACAACAAAATAATTGGCAAATGATAATAATAACACATGTGTGAACGGTCCAATTCGACTTATTTTAATTCTAGTTTAATTCAAGATCTTAAGCCGAGATACCAAAACAAAAACAACTCCCACACAATAACAACCAAACATGTCCAAAAAACCCCTTTTCTAACTTGGGTCTGGGGTAGAAATAACCCCCTCGCTGTCTCGTGTTTACAGTCATATTAAATATAGACGCAAAAATGTGTTTGAATGGAGGGAAGTATAGGTTTCGTTTACCTCGAGTTGCGTTTCCTCCGCGGTGCAGGCTGACTGTGAGTGTGAGAGCAGTGAGAGCTCGAGACTGCAGCTGAAGGCAGGCGCTCCTCTTCCCAGAAATCACGTGACTTTACAGAAATGATCGGTGTGCTTATCACCAGGGGGCGACAAACGATACACACAGAAACACAGTATTATTATTTTTTAAATACTTTTTTGTTCTTATTTTAAACCACAAGTTTTTTTTTCTTGTCTATTCATGATTATGATGATCTCTTAAACATATTCTTCTCTTATAATGCATTGTTGAAAGGAGACAGAGACTCAAGAATGTCATTGCCAAAGACTGCTGCTGTAATTGTTTGTCCATTATGACTAATAAACCACCTTGAAAATCTTGAAGATCTGGAGCACTCTCTCTCTCTCTTTCTCTGTCACTCACACACACTTTCTCTTTCCCTTTCCAACCCCTCCCTCTACACTCATCCCTTTCTCCCTCCTTCATACAAATATATATATTTTTTAAGATAAACCCTGCCGGTAATGAAAGCCACATGGGAGTGTCCCTCCTATATGTGACTCCCCCCCCCCCTAAAGTGAAGTCCTAGATTTATAACGAAGTTAAATCTTACCGTCTGCTTATCAGTCCGTGTGTCTCTCCTCAGGATGAACAGAAAATTGCCCTGCGTTCCAATCAAATACTTTTTCTTTTTACTACACTACATACTAAAGTACAGAAGAGTTTTAGTCTTTTTACTACACTAGTACATACTAAAGTACAGAAGAGTTTTAGTCTTTTTACTACACTACATACTAAAGTACAGAAGAGTTTTAGTCTTTTTACTACACTAGTACATACTAAAGTACAGAAGAGTTTTAGTCTTTTTACTACACTACATACTGAAGTACAGAAGAGTTTTAGGGCCACAGACAGGAGAGAAGAAAAAAAAATCAGATAAGGAAGATTTTTTTTCATTATATCAAGAAATGTCAAAAATAAAAGACAGATACTCCAAAATGCTATTGGAGTTATTGGAGCATTTATGTATTTTTTAGCATACTACAATTGACGTGCATGTATTGGGACATCCTAAATCTTTTTCTGTATGGGTATCGGAAAGCAGGGCTGGTTTGTCTGCAATGATGTTATGTAAGGCCTCAGAGGAAAAAAACTCATGGAAATGGGGAAAGTGCAATAATTACTAATAAAAATTCAAGACAAAAATAATTTCACTCAATAAAAGCCAGAATAGGTTATGAAATGACAGAAGGGACAGTGCTTGTGTCTAATTCTTTATTATTTTTACCTTCAGTACAGTAAATAAATCCAGATTTCAAAATAATCTTTATTTATTTATAGTTTGATACATCCATCATATAGGAATCAATAGTAAAAGCCAACAGCAGATAAACTCGGATTAAAAAAATTAACATTTTTATATCTTTAATTTGTGTGTATTTCTTTATATAATTTTGCCCATTATTGCTACACAATTCAGCGATAAACATTTATAACATATTTTACAAAAGAGAGGTTTTTTTTAAATTCTCAAGTGCAAAAAATAGATCAAGAAAATATCACATTCTTATAAGATCCAACTCCATCCCACATTACATTCTGTATTAAATATTCTTTCCTGTCGGTGCAACGACAAAAAAAATATAATTCCATAAGTAGGACAATCTGTTTCAACGGCTTCAATTTATATCATGAGATGGACAAGAAAATAAAAACATGATTCATTGGTTGCGTTCCGAATCGCATACTCGTTCTTTTTTCTATTCTACATACTACATCAGTATGCGATTCGGAACGCAACCTTTATCTGTGCGGTCTAGAAACATACACAATGTAGCTTTAAAAAGGATGGAGTCAGCGATTCAGGAGACGGCTGGGAAAACTGGTGTGTTAGCTAGCTACGGTGGGCTCCCTTTTGTTTACATATACCCTTTCTATACATGCCAGTTTACAGAGCCTAGGCTGCGTATTAACACCTGATTTATGTTCAGCGTACACACAGGTAGCAGATCATGAGGAGATATTCACTGATTTTCACAAAAAAACTGATTTTTAAAACAAGCGTTCTCCAAAAATGGCTGACTCCACCTTTAAATTTCATGATTTGTCTTTGGCTTCTTTTAAAAATCTCCTTTAGTGTCATGTGACCTTCTGTTCCGGAATCTTTATTTGTTCCGCGGAACTTTCTCTCCGAGAGGAACCTCCATCAGTTTCTGAGAAGGAAAAAAAAAAAATACAGTTAGATTACAGTTAACATTTTGAGAGTTAAGCCCCTATCTCACTGGGCTGCGACTGTAAAGCCCCTATCTCACTGGGCTGCGACTGTTTGCGACAAGTTGGAGACTGCATTCGCGAGGGAGTCTCTAAACTGTCTCCAAACGTTCGCGGAGGTCTCAATTTCCTCGCATGAGTCGCAGAGCCGCGCAGTCCCGTCGCATGAATTTTGAACATGTTAAAAAAAAGTGTGCGACAAATCTAGTCTCAAAATAGTCTCAGAGTGGTCGCAGGTGTCTCAAACGCGTTGCAAACCCTTCCCAATTTAGTTTCCGCAAGTCAGAAAGTGCGAGCAATGTCAGACAACTTTGCGAGGGGTTGGCGACATATGAAACTAAATTGTGACTGATTTGAGAGAAAAATGAGACTGACATTCCGTTCGTGCGACGCTCGCCAGACGTTTGCGAGACATAAATGCTCCCGGCAAGTGTTGGGCAGGACATTCGCAAACGTGTCGTGAGGAACCAACTCAGTGAGACTGCAAGTGAAAATTGTCGCTAATTCGCATATTTTTTTTTCCGCAATTTTGTGTCTCCAACTTGTCGCACACTGTCGCAGCCCAGTGAGATAGGGGCTTTAGGCTATTATGACGATATGTAATATATGCAACTCTTCAAAGCACTTTGACAGTGTGCGACAAGTTGGAGACACATAACTGCTCGGCTGAGAAAAAACTCCCAGTAAAAAACCTTTACCGGGAATAAAAAAAAATTGAAGAAATCTCAGGGAGAGTTGACAGAGTAAGGGATCCCTCTCACAGGACGGACATACTGCAATAGATGTCATAAGTAGAGATACCAATAACACTGACAGAACAATGGCTACTCACACAGTAAATCTGCACACACTTAAAAAAAGTTGGAGTGCGAGTGGGATAGGGGTATATTTTATAAAATCCTATGTTAACTTGAATGTTGTTCTTCAGACTAGTATTAACTAGCCCATTCATGAAGCTTTTTTTTAAACCCCTATACTTTAGTAACAATAAGCTGTGTGTGTGTTTGTGCAGGAATCCAAAATGCTGAACCAAAGTGGTCCTTCTCTTTTGTAGCCTTAAAACAATAGAACAGTCTCCCCATCTCCACAGAGCTATTAAAAAAGTATTCCTTTAAAGCAGCAGTGTCTGACCTGGAGCAGTCTGGCGTGGTAGGTCTGGTCCTCCTCTCCCTCCCCTCTCTGCGTGTCCACCTGGTATCTCTCCATCCCTCACTCTCTCTCTCTCTCTCTCTCTCTCTCTCTCTCTCTCTCTCTCTCTCTCTCTCTCTCTCTCTCTCTCTCTCTCTCTCTCTCTCTCTCTCTCTCTCTCTCTCTCTCTCTCTCTCTCTCTCTCTCTCTCTCTCTCTCTCTCTCTCTCTCTCTCTCTCTCTCTCTCTCTCTCTCTCTCTCTCTCTCTCTCTCTCTCTCTCTCTCTCTCTCTCTCTCCTCTCTCTCTCTCTCTCTCTCTCTCTCTCTCTCTCTCTCTCTCTCTCTCTCTCTCCTCTCCCTCCCCAGGTTTAAAGCAGAGTCTGACCTGGAGCAGCCTGGCGTGGTAGGCCTGGTCCTCCTCTCCCTCCCCTCTCTGCGTGTCCACCTGGTATCTCTCTGAGGCGCGCGTCAGCTCGGCCAGGTCGTAGAGCGGAGCCGGGTCCAGGGAGTGGGCGTTCAGAAGACTCACCAGGTACTCTCTGTAGTGCTTCCTACACACAGACAGACAGACACACACACACACACACACACACACACACAGGTAATAATATTAGTCTGAAGAACAACATTCACAAGTTAATATAGGGTTAAAGCTGTACTACTTTGGGGGCGCCTTTAGCTCAGTTGGTAAGGCGTCCCCCTCCTTGGAATTCTGCCCTAATTGCCGAAACTCACTTGAAGACTCCAGCTTGGATAAATGTATATAAATGTATAGAATAAAACATTAGAAAAAGCACTACTTTTAAAAAGGACACTCTGGGGGTGGGATATGGGCGGGGTGTGTTCGGGGGAAGAAAAAAGGGGAAAACTTAATCATTGTACTGTAATTGCTTCACAAATCTTTTGTTGAATAAAAAAACCTTTGAAAGAAAAGGACACTCACTCGCAATTTTTGTTTTGTTTTTTTGTCCATATGTATAAAAACTATAAAACCACTCAAATAAAAGTAAAAAAAAAAAAGAGAAGAGAAGAGAAGAGAAGAGAAGAGAAGAGAAGAGAAGAGAAGAGAAGAGAAGAGAAGAGAAGAGAAGAGAAGAGAAGAGAAGAGAAGAGAAGAGAAGAGAAGAGAAGAGAGAAGAGAAGAGAAGAGAAGAGAAGAGAAGAGAAGAGAAGAGAAGAGAAGGACACTAGAATAATAATAATAGTAGTTGACACTCACTCGCAGAGCCCAGCCTGGCCCGGGGCGGTCTGCACGGCACACGGAGAGTCCAACGGAACCCCGTCCTCATCCTTCTGCTCCATCACACAACAAGCACCTGAGACACAGAGGGGACAACAGAGCAAAAAGGATCTATTTGATTGATTGATTGATTGATTCAATTTTATTTCAGACATATCAAAAAAAGAAAAATTAAAAGCATGAAAATACAATACAAAAATATGTTCAAAGGATTTCACAAATAAAAATAAACAAAAAATAAACAAAATAAACAAATAGCATATTGAATTGATATGCCTGAAAAGGAGTAGGAAGAAGTATAAACTTATTTGATCCTACCCCTTTTCCACAGCTCAATAACTTTATAATAATTTTTTATATATATATTTTTTTCCTTATTTTGAAATGATCAAATTAGCTAAAAATGGTACAGATGGTAAAATGGGGATTTTTTTTTTAAAGGAGGGGAGATAATCCTTTCCCAAGACATTTCAAGGACATATTATTAGACCTAAAAGGTGTCAGGGATGCTAAAGAACGCTTGTTGTCAAAATCAGTGAATATCTCCTCTCCATCTATATTACCTTTGTACTGTGTGTGTGCTGGAAAAGAAAATCCAGTGTTAATACACAGCCCGAGTTCTGTAAACCGGCTTCACCATAGCTAGCAACATGCCCGTTCAGAGCCTAGGCTGTCTAGATTTCACACACACACACACACACACACACACACACACACACACACACACACACACACACACACACACACACACACACACACACACACACACACACACACACACACACACACACACACACACACACACACACACACACACACACACACTCTCACATTACAGACAGGTAGCGGACTGTGAAGAGATATTCACTGATTTTGAGAAAAACTGATAACATCGCTGACTAAACCTTTAAATGTTTAATTTCAAATTCCCGAAAAGTGGCTCAAGACAACCACAACTTGATCTAGATTTTATCTCCACACATTTAATGCACTGAATCTAAATGTGACTTCTCTTTGTGTTCCAGCCTTTCCTGGAAGGGTTTGTTTGGACCCTGGAGGCAGCAGAAGGGCAGATTTTTGTTTTTTTGTTTTTTGTTCACTTCCTGAACAAGTTGAAAGACAGAGTTAGACAGAAAGAGAAACAGATGTTTTACCAGTTTGAGCTCCAACAGAAGGAACTGTGTTGAACTCCACAGCAGACCTCTGAGGGCAGAGAAGAAATACACGTGAAATAGTCCTTTACATTCCTACAATATTTTAATGCTTGAACTACTGAATTATTTTTATTATTATGTTCATATGTTGTAAAAGAGAAAAACAATAAAAATAAAGTGTCAAAAAAAAAGAGAAGATGTGTACCTGCAGCACCTCCTGCAGTCTGCCCACGTCCCAGTCTCTGAGATAGAAGAGACAGTCCCGTGGGTGATGGGCGTGTAGCCCGGCTATAGTGCACTGGGCCGCCTTACACACCGTCTGCCAGAAATAAATATAAAGAAAGAAAGAAAGAAAGAAAGAAAGAAAGAAAGAAAGAAAGAAAGAAAGAAAGAAAGAAAGAAAGAAAGAAAGGAAGGAAGGAAGGAAGGAAGGAAGGAAGGAAGGAAGAAGAAAGAAAGAAAGAAAGAAAGAAAGAAGAGAAAGAAAGAAAGAAAAGAAAGAAAGAAAGAAAGAAAGGAATATTAATAATAAAATTATATCATTAAAAAAGGTACGTACACCAGAAAAGTTTCACAAAAGCAAAGATATTGCTTTTTTACTATGTTTTATGTCTTGCAATATAAAAACATATTCCATTGAGACCGAAGACTCTTTGACAAGGGAGACCTGTTTTCCTTTCCCACGTTACCATTCACACACACATTCATACACCGATAGCAGCAGGCTAACTATCGACATTCACACGAGGCAAGGTGGGTGAAGTGTCTTGCCCAAGGACACAACAACCATGACCACAAGTGGCAGGGCGGGAATCGAACCTCCAACCCTTTGATCATCGGCCGACCCGCTCTACCAGCTGAGACACAGTCGACCCATTTTGGTCATTCAAACGATTCAAACTCAACTCAACTTTATTTATAAAGCCCTTTAAAACAACCACAGCTGAAACAAAGTGCTGTACATAATGCAGGTAAAACAATTTAAAAGCAAAACAACAATTTAAAATTCACAAAAAACAATTTAAACAAAAAAAAAACTAATAAGTACAATGAATAAAATACACCATAGGACACTAAAACAAACTTAAGGTCTCATGCTGGGTTGAAAGCCAAGGAGTAAAAATGGGTTTTAAGACGTGTTTTAAAAATGGGTGTAAACTGCAGTGTCACCTTGTGGTAGGGGTTGTTGCAGCCGCTGCAGAACTGGTAGCGACACTGTGAGCAGGTGAAGTGCATGCAGCCGCCTTTAGTCAGAGCGTAGCCAAACTTGCACTGAGGACAGGCTGCAGGAGACAAGAGGACATTCGCTGGTCAATATATGTATTAATTAATTGGATTTATATAGCGCTTTTCAAGGTACTCAAAGCGCTTTACAGGGTTCCAGGTTCAATTCGTTCACACACAGTCATACCGGTGGTGGTAAACTACGATAGTAGCCACAGCTGCCCTGGGGCAGACTGACGGAAGCGTGGCTGCCATTCAGCGCCTACGGCCCCTCCGACCACCACCTCAAACATACAGCAGTCATACACATTCACACGAGGCAAGGTGGGTGAAGTGTCTTGCCCAAGGACACAACAACCATGACACAAGTGGCCGGGCGGGGATCGAACCGCCAACCCTAGGATCGTTGGCCAACCCGCTTAACCACCTGAGCCACAGTCGCCCCTAATATTATTAATATATGTATTAATCCGTATATTCTAACAATAATATAATGATATAAAAACACTGTGGTGTGTGTGAGGCTGATGAGGGTTAGAAGGAAAACTGAAGTGAAACTTGTGGTTAATCCAAAAAGATTCATATAGTCTAACCTGGTACATTGAATGAAAGACCAGTATTGACTTGTTGATACATGTCAAGGTACTAAAAGTTACTAAATTAACGGACTTACATACACACTCATACACTTACACACGCACATTTTCTGCTTTTATATTGATGTTATTATTATGTTGTTATTATATATAATTTGTTATTATTAGTTGTTTATCACTTTATGTAGTCATATGATTTTTTGTATGTTTATTTTGTGTTTCCTTTTTAACATTATTTAGGTGGAGGCTTCAAATAAGCCCATCGGGTTTTCTGCCTCTCCCTGCACTGTATGTTATTTGTATTCTTTGCAATTCTTTGTGTATGTTTCTTTTTTTAATTGTGCAAAATAAATAAATAAATAAATAAGTTAATCATTCTGTGTTTGTATTTCTGTCTATTTTGAATAGTTTATTCTCTGGATTTCTTTCTATGGTGAATGTCTTGTTTATTTCTACTACACGTTCAAAGTTATTGAGCCCCCTCCGAAAAGCATTTAGTAGCTATTAGTAGTGGTTGATTGTTCCCCCGTTCATGTGTCCTGAATGGCCATGAAGTGTATCATGCATTCGTTTCTCAATGATAAGTTGATAAATGTGAATAAAAGATAAATACATAAATAAAGCAAAAAAATAAACTAGTCTGTATACAAAAACGTTCGAAGTTTGGCTCACAGTGTGTTTGCATTCAAGTGTAAGGCAGCTACTTGAGCTGCGCTTATCTTTACATCGGTATGTATTTCAGCTTTTTGTCTACATCACGTTTTCCCACAGGCTCTGTTTTTGTTTTAATTGTATGTATATTGTTGAATGTTTTGTTATATCTGCACTGAATTAACATCTGGAAGTTGATCTACTATGTGAAGATGTGATGTGCTAAAAACTCAATAAAAACTAAAGTATATATATAAAAAAAAAAAAAAGTTCGAAGTTAAAGAGACGTGTGGTTGCAGTAGCAGCGTGTGTGTGCGTCTGTGTGTGTGTGTGTGAGTGTGTGTGTGTGTGTGTGTGTCACTGTGTGTGTGTGCCTGTGTGCGCGTGTGTGTGTGTGTGTGTGCCTGTGTGTGTGTGTGTGTGTGTGTGCCCCTCACTGATGCCGTTCTCTCTCAGATATCCTGCCAGGCCTTTGCACTGATACTCGGGGTCGTTGTCTCTCTTCCACTGCTGGAACAGTTCACAGGAGATGTCCTGGTGCTGAGCCTCCCACTGACAACACAACAAGGAAACCAGTTAAAACCAGTTCAATCCAGTAAACCGTTAGTAGGGCGTCACCCCCCCCCCATCCCCCATGGGCCTCGGCCAGCAGCGGACCCGGGTTCCATTCCAGCCCGCGGTCGTTCTCTGCATGTCACTCCCCTCTCTGCCCCATTTCAACTCTGTCTCTACACTATCAATAAAGCATAAAAATGCCAAAAAAATATCTTTAAAAAATAGTACAAATGAATGCAGGATATCAAAGTTGGCAGCAATCTGATTGAAAATAAGTTTGAATATGAATATGTTCAAACAATATATCATAGAAAATGTAGTTACATTTTTTTTTTTTTACTGTCTAGACTGTAAGGGAAATTCTTCTTCAATAGTTCAGTTAACAAACACAAAGTCTGAAAGTGTGTGTGTGTCGTGATTGCTCTGGTTAAGGTGTGTGTGTGTGTGTGTGTGTGTGTGTGTGTGTGTGTGTGTGTGCACAGGGATGCTCTGTTTCCTGGGTCTGTTAGCAAAGTTACCTCCTTTACCTCCCTATATTGTTCTACAACGCGTGTTAAAAGTTCACCGGACGCAGCAATGTATTAAAAGCAAAACTGGAAAAATCCCTTTGATTCAACCAACAACTAACATCCTCTTGTGAGAACATGTTTTCTGTCTTACAAAAGTTACAGCGGTGGGCACAACTGTATATACAAACTACTTCAATGCAAATGTTTCACTAAATGTTTATAACACAATACAGCAAAGTGATGAGCTCATTATGGTTAAATAATTTAGGGAGACGGGGTGAGATTTAATACGTTTTTCTTCTTCTCACCCCTTTTCGAACAAGTAAAGTAAGTGTTTGACAGTTTATTTTCATTGTGTGTACATATTACTTTGTTGTAACTGTGCACTTGTTCAAAATAAAAAACATTTAAAATTCAGCATTTCTCTAGACAGAGCGTTTGACAGGAATGTGTAGGAGTGGCCGTATCAAAACGGGGGGGGAAGAAAGAGAGAGAGAGAGAGAGAGAGAGAGAGAGAGAGAGAGAGAGAGAGAGAGAGAGAGAGAGAGAGAGAGAGTTCACTGAGGAAAGTTTTCAAGGCTGAATATCTGGAGCTGTGTGGAGGTTTTTCATTCATTCTTATCAGCAGAAAGATAGAAGCAGTGAGGAGTGAGGAATGGAAACGTGCAGCGCTGGTACTCACAGGCTTTTTGCATTGAGCGCAGAAACTCTTTTTGCAAGACGGACATGTGACCTTCAGCTGCACGCCCTCGTTGATGAAGCCGGACGTGCACTGAGGAAAGAAATGTCGTTAGTTATGTTTCACCCTTAAGACCAGACACTATGGAAATATAAATAATTTTTAGGCCTTATTGGGGTTTTCTAAAGCCATAGTGAGTAACTTTTCAGCTCCACAAAACTCTGTATTTCTCAGTATGGCAGCGTTTACAAACTGGTGTCGTCGTCGCGTGAACTGGTGTGAATGTGTATGACTGCTGTATGTTTGAGGTGGTGGTCTGAGGGGCCGTAGGCGCTGAATGGCAGCCACGCTTCCACCACCGGTATGCCTGTGTGTGGATGGATGGAACCTGGAACCCTGTAAAGCGCATCGAGTGCCTATAATAGCGCTATAATAAATCCAATCCATTATTAATATGTAGGGAAAGCAGGCGATGCAAACTACAGTTGGAGGAGGAACTCAGCCTGTGAGCGCTGATAGCAGAAGAACTAGACGTCTGGTTGTTAATGTAAAGAGCGCCCTGGTTGTGGGCGACTGTGGCTCAGTTGGTAGAGCGGGTCGGCTGATGATCAAAGGGTTGGAGGTTCGATCCCCGCCCTGCCACCTGTGTCATGGTTGTTGTGTCCTTGGGCAAGACACTTCACCCACCTTGCCTCGTGTGAATGTCGATAGTTAGCCTGCTGCTATCGGTGTATGAATGCGAGTGTGAATGGTAACGTGGGAAAAAAGGAAAACAGGTCTCCCTTGAAAAAGAGTCTTCGGTCTCAATGGGATTTACCTGTATAAATAAAGGTTAAGAAAAAAAAAAAAAAAAAAGAGGAAACTCACATGACAGCACCAGAGGAACTTTGGGTCTTTCCTCAGAGTGTGATCCAACAGTTTCTGTTTGAACAGATTGAACACGTCCTGCTCCAGACACTCCTGCAGCTGCACAAACAAACACACAAGAAAAACACATTGTTCAAAGGCTAAAGAAGAGCAATGAAATGAAGCCCTTTGTGCAAAAAAAATTGAAATCGGATCATCCTAGCCTGAGAAAAGGCAGAAAGAGTGTTTTATGGTCTCACTGTCTAACCCTACATTTCTCTTTCTGTGATGTCACAGCCTTTTCTCAGGCTAGGATGATCCGATTTAATTTTTTTTTGCACATTTATACTTCATAGGATCTCCGAGTTCAATACACCTTCATATTCCAACCGGTGAAATAGGTCTTTAAGAACACAAATGCAGTAATTTCTTTAAAAAAATAAATACATTCGATAAATTTACTACATTTATGTTCTTAAAGGTGCAGTGTGTAATATGACATCATCAAGAAAGTTCTAAAATGCAACGCTCCCTGGGTAACCCCAACCCTTTCGAATAATAACAGAAGCTACAGTGGCCTTCAAGGACAAGAACAATTCTAAATTTTAAACAATGCACCTGATGACATTCCAACTATGACACTTTCAAGATGGCGGCACTAGGCCTTGGTCCAAAATATGCAGAAATATGGACATATATGAGACCCTTTCTAAGGAAAATAATAATAATTCAAAACATTTTTTTCAGCTAGTATGCACTAAATTAAATGTACTTATGGATATTATAATTACTTTCTACAAAATCTGCTAGGAAATAAAACCCCAAATTCTACACACTGCAGGTTTAAGATGGTGCAAATGTTTGTTTGTCTATGTTGTTAAAAAAATTTAAAATAAAATAAAACACTATAATAAAAATATAGTGGGAAATATAAATGTGCACCTGTATCTCCAGAGTGTCGAAGTAGCTCTCCAGCTGTTGCATGTATTCTAATCTCTGCTTTGTTGAGAGCTCTTTCTTTAAAGGCTCTTTCTGTGTTCATACATACTTTTCCACAATTTATTATTTACTGTTGTTTTTTTTAAGAAATTGCTGCATTTGTGTTCTTAAGATGGTGCAAATGTTTGTTTGTCTATGTTGTTTAAAAAAAAAAAAAAAAAAAAAAAAAAAAAAATTGTGAAAAAAATAAAGATCTGCACCTGTATCTCCAGAGTGTCGAAGTAGCTCTCCAGCTGCTGCATGTATTCTAATCTCTGCTTTGTTGAGAGCTCTTTTCTCTCTCTCTGTTCATACATACTTTTCCACAATTTATTATTTACTGTTGTTTTTTTTAAACAACATAAACAAAGAAACTGTTAAAATATTGTGGAAAATAAAAACCTGCACCTGTATCTCCAGAGTGTCGAAGTAGCTCTCCAGCTGGTCGGGGTCGTTGATGTCCGGCCCGCTGCAGACGGGACAGGTCATGTCTCGGATGTGTTTGTCTCGCAGCGCGATGGTGAAGTGCTGCCCGAAGCAATCATGACACACAGAGCACTGGCAGGACGTCAGGGACTGCATCTGTGAAACGGAGGAGAAGGAGGAGAAGAAGATAGATAGATAGATAGATAGATAGATAGATAGATAGATAGATACTTTATTTATCCCGAGGGAAATTCAGGTATCCAGTAGCATAAAACAAGACATACATTAAACATACATTAGGCTAAAATTAAGATATATATCTAAATTAAAATGTAAAAACTAACAGTACCTACAATAAACTTTAACCTAAATTAAGATATAAAATAAAATTAACAATGGCTACAATAAACTTTAACCTAAATTAAAATATAAGATAAAATTAACAGTAGCTACAGTAATGGTGCAGACAAGAAGAAGAAGAAGAAGAAGAAGAAGAAGAAGAAGAAGAAGAAGAAGAAAAAGAAGAAGAAGAAGAAGAAGAAGAAGAAGAAGAAGAAGAAGAAGAAGAAGAAGAAGAAGAAGAAGAAGAAGAAGAAGAAGAAGAAGAAGAAGAAGAAGAAGAAGAAGAAGAAGAAGAAGAAGAAGAAGAAGAAGAAGAAGAAGAAGAAGAAGAAGAAGAAGAAGAAGAAGAAGAAGAAGAAGAAGAAGAAGAAGAAGAAGAAGAAGAAGAAGAAGAAGAAGAAGAAGAAGAAGAAAGAAGAAGAAGAAGAAGAAGAAGAAGAAGAAGAAGAAGAAGAAGAAGAAGATATGGTATAGCTGGTGTTAATGCACATCCTAGGCTCTGTAAACAGGCATGTTGCTAGCCATGGTGGCTAAAGGCAGCCTACAGGGTTAAACTGTGGGTTGCGTTCCGAATCGCATACTCTTTCTTTTTTCTATTCTACATACTACATCCGACGATAAAAATAATCTAGTTAGGATGCAGTAGGCATACTATTGGGACATACTTTACTCTCTTATTTCATCATAACATTGCGCCTTGATCTTGCCTCTTGCTTTTATATCCGTCTCATCCCCGTTTGTTTTCATATTGAGGCTTCGTCGATGTGACGTCACTTCACGTGCGCTCTGGATTGTGGGTCAGAATCGCCCCAAATAGGATGCACTTTTCAACACTAACAATCTTGGCCGCATGAAGTAGGACATCCGGGTACTTCTAACCATCCTAAATCTGGCCACAAGAATCGGGACATCCTAAATCTTTTTTCTACATACTATATAGTAGAAAGTATGCGATTCGGAACGCAACCATAGTTGGTATAAAGCCCAGTCTTGGCCCCACCTTGCCGCGGGAAAGACACAGAAGCAGATGGGACACTCGTTGTTGAGCAGGCGCTTGATGAAGTCCTTGTCGTGGGATTCCTTCACAGCTTGGACCACGTCCTCCAGGCTGTAGGTGTTCCCCGGCTCCTGCAGCAGAGACAGAGCCAGCTCACAGCGGCCCCAGCTGGGCAGCTCGTAGAGCGCCAGCAGACGCCGGCACAGCCTCTGCACACAACACACAACAACAAGGGATGATATAAAAGCCCCTGTAAACCCAAGTTTTTAGTAGTTAAACACCACACCTCATAAATATTAAAGCTCCCATATTATACACTTTTCGGTACTATTATACACCATATTATATGGTCTTAGTGGTCCCTAATACGTTTTTCTTTAATTGTTTGCTGAAAAAAACTTTCAGATAATTTATTGTACTATGCTGATGTTCAGCTAATCTCACAATGGCCTATTTTTTAAAAAGAGCTGCAGCTCCCCTCGTAAATATACAATCTTTGAGCTCCCCCCGCCCCCTGTCCGGAAGCGAAGCCAGATACGCCTCGCCCTCTGTCTGTCAGGGCCGTGGACCAATAAGAAATAGAGGTGTGGGCTGCACAGTGGAAGCTTCTGGCTTTCCAGTTTTTGAGGTCAGAAACGAGGAGAATTCTGACTGGAGTGTATTGGGGCACTGCTCCTGGGGGCCTAAGGAGTGGGCCTGACCTGTTTGTCTTGGCTGTGGTGGTCGATGGGCGGCTCTGGCTGGTCGGTCCAGATGCGCTGGTGGAACGGCTCCAGCAGGGGGCGCTGCAGCAGAGACAGAGCTCCTCTCACCTCTCCTCCACTCAGACGCAACGCATCCTCACACCGAGACACGTCTCTGAAGCCCAGGCACTGCAGCTCCTTCATCTAGAGAGACAAAGACAAAGAGAGAGGGAGAGGAAATACAGTTGGTTTGGGCCAGCGTAAAAAGTTTTTTTTTTTTTTATATATAAGGGGAAAGTGGGGTGAGTTGTGCATTTTGGAAGTTGCAAAACCCCTTGTTTCTAGAAAACCGTGGAAGAAATTGGAAATGTGACCACATATTTAAGAAGAGCCATCCATTTGACTCATCCTGTAAAGAAGGGAGACACAAGGAATAAGATATAAGCACATTTAAGCTCAAAAAACTGTGTTTTGCCTTTCAAAGTAAAATTTCCATGATCAAGGTTTTTTGATTATTGTGTCTGAACAATTATAGACACGTTTGAAAACATTTGACACATGTTTTAGTGCTTTGTGAGTGTGTTGAAGCTGCCTTTGTGTGAGTGTGTTGAAGCTGCCATTGTGTGAGTGTGTTGAAGCTGCCATTGTGTGAGTGTGTTGAAGCTGCCATGGTGTGAGTGTTCCCACCTTGACCTGTCTGTCTCTGAGCAGCTGTCTCACTGCGCGGTCTCTGTCTCCTCCGGCCGCTAGCCACGCCAGTTTGGCCTCGGCTCTGGAGAGCTTCACTCCTTCCCCTGTGACCAAGGAGCGTAGGTTTGGTTTCAACATTACATTATAACACATTATAAGTACTTCTTTTTAGCATAAAATGCTTAAAGACCTACTTAAACGGTGGGAATATGAAGGTGTATTGAACTCTGAGATCCTATGTAGTATAAATGTGCAAACATTTTAGAAACCGGATCATCCTAGCCTGAGAAAAGGCAGAAAGAGTGTTTTAAGGTCTCACTGTCTAACCCTACATTTTCCCACAAATATTTGGTCTTCTCATGTGCACAAAGTCAAAGGTCTATGAGAACAGTCAGGGAACTTTTGGAGAAACTCTGGAGAAAGACCCCCAAAGCATTTCTGGGTTGGACAAGATGATTTGCACCTGCGTCCTTGGATAACACTTTCCTTGTAACATACACACAGACATTGTTTACACATGCATACCAAAATAACAGCACACACACACACACACACACACACACACACACACACACACACACACACACATTTGGAGGCATAAAAGACCTGTGCATGCTTCAGTCAATCTCTGCATCATCTCTGTGCTACATGTGATTTCTCCTTGCAAGTAAAGTATCTGCGGATGCCTGAAACATGGTTCTTGACTTCATTGGAAACGTTGTTATCAGTTTGCTGAACTATCGATTAGAATCATTCTACTTACAAAGGGGGTTTGTCTTTCTAATTTCTTTTTTAGCCTGACAAATTGACCTCTTCTATGTATTGAGAGGAACATATCCACTCCATTCCCCCAAGTAAAGGCGCGGCTAAGAACTAACCAAACGTGCAACTACCTCACATCCTACTAATGAATTGTCCTGTTTTTATTTTTGTTTCTCTGTGTTTGTATATAGCAAATGTTTCTATTGTATATCTTTGTGATTTTTATTGTAACATTAACCTGCCTAATGGACTATTACAGATGGACATGAGCCCCCAGACTACATTCTGGCACATTTACGTGTACTGCTGTACATGTTCATTAAAGGTCTACTTCACCGGTTGGAATATGAATGTGTATTGAACTCGGAGAACCTATTTAGTATAAATGTGCAAAAAAAATTGAAATCGGATCATCTTAGCCTGCGAAAAGGCAGAAAGAGGTGTTTTATGGTCTCACTGTCTAACCCTACAGTTTCCTTCTTGTGACATCACAGTAAGGGTCAGGATTAACAGGACAGCTGGGCCAAGGGAAGACTAAGGGAAGACTGAGGGAAGAAAAACCTCCTTCATTATAATATAATAGTTATTTTATAATGATAGAACGCTGGTTCCGTATGGGTGAAGTATTCCTTTAATGTGCATTGTTCTAAAAATAAATAAATAAATTCAAATCTACTCCTTCACCTGTGAGAGTCTGTGCGGCCTCCTCTCCCTCTGCGGCGGGCCGTATCCCAGAATCCCCTGTGTAATAGGAAAATTAAGCAACAGTGATACGTTAATAGTAGCATTAGGTTTTATTCAATCATACAGCAAGGATCTCCGCGGAGAGGCCACTAATTCAAACACAGGGAATCGTGTTTGCAAGAGTGAACCCCGTTTCGTTGAAGAGAGGGATATTTAAGCACATTGCTTCACGACAGGCAGACAGACTAAATTGTGCATAAGTTAACCATAGGCGTGGCTGTCCGAGTGGTCTGTTGGGTCACTCCCATTGAGGAATCTACATTTCAGTTTCTAGAGTTACAAACAACATGCGATATATTCAATTACACTTATAAGTCTATATAAAACAATGGTTAAGTAAGCATTCCAATATCTGAGTCCAGAGATATATCATCTACCACACCTGCTTTGTAGTTTAACTGGACGGAAGCCGCCATGGCGCAGATCTCATCCAGCAGGTGGGGCAGCTCTGAGGTCAGCCAGTCACACGGGTTTGTGTTGCTGCTGCTGCCGCTTCCGCTCACACAGATCGCTGCGTAAACCTCCTCCGGACTCACGCCACACTTCTCTGCTTCCTGAGAAAGAGAATTAAGGTGGATATTTCTGTTTGGTTATTTACATTTTTTTATTTTTAGATTTGGAAGATTTTTTGGCATTTTCAAGCTTTATTAGATAGTACAGAGTTGAAATGGGGAGACAGAGAGAGAGAGGGGGGGGGGGGGGGATGACCTGCAGTAAAGATCCACGGGTCAGATTTGAAGCCTCGACCACTGCAACGAAGGCAATATGCCAATATGGTACACACTCTATCCACTACACCCCCGGAGAGCCCCTATGTGTGTGCTTATTTTATGATGTGTTCTGTATAACAGCAAAGCACTATTATTGTTACTACCAGGTGGGCTCATTACACAATTAATCGATTAAAAGGTGGAGTCAGCAATCCTGGCCCATACTTTTAGTCAAAATCAGAGAATATATCCTCATGACCTGTCCGTACTGCGTGTGTGCTGAAACGTCACCCACCTTGCCTCGTGTGAATGTCGATAGTTAGCCTGCTGCTATCGGTGTATGAATGTGTGTGTGAATGGTAACGTGGGAAAGGGAAACAGGTCTCCCTTGAAAAAGAATCTCCGGTCTTAATGGGATTTATTATATAAATATATATATAAAAATAAAAGTCTTGGTCATGTAAAGTTTATAAGTGTTGGACGTACTCTGATCTGGCTGATGAGTTTGAGGCCGTCAGTCTTCATGGCCTCCTGCCTCCGGAGCTCCAGGTTGACTCTGGGTTTGGGTTTGGGTTTGTCCCCCGCGGGCTGCAGTGGCTCTTTGGAGGGAGTCTCCTGCTGCTGGAGGGACTGAGGCAGAGACACTGCAGGGCCGTCTTTACCCGACAGGTTACACATCTCACACACCACAGACGGCTTGCTGTTCATATAGGTGCAGAACTGGCACATCCACTGAGAAAATGAAAGAAAATTTAAATTGCACTTGTTACATCTCCGTGTAGCACTTACATGTGGTGGCACTTTGTAGTTTGGTTTATTTGCAGCTATAGTACTTGCGGGATTATTGTTGTTCTGAGTTTGTACCTTCATGGTTGAATGCACTTAATGGAAGTCGCTTTGGATAAAAGCATCAGCTTAATAAAATGTAATGTAATGTAATGTAAGACTGAATTAACTTAAATAAAGCGAATAGGCATTTAGGCTCCTACACTAACCTTAGAAGAACAAACCTTGGCTCCAGGGTCGGGCTGGGGTCCTGGGCTGGACAGCAGCGGGGCGGCAGGCGGGCGAGTGGCCAGACGGGGGCGCTCACACACCTCACACAGGATGCTGCTGCCTTGGTTCACCACCGTACAGCTCTTACACTGCCACTCTGAGGGGCAAGCACAAGCACAACACATTCAGACCACTGCTGCACTCAATTGGGCGACTGTGGCTCAGGTGGTAGAGCGGGTCGGCCGATGATCAAAGGGTTGGAGGTTCGATCCCCGCCCTGCCACCTGTGTCATAGTTGTTGTGTCCTTGGGCAAGACACTTCACCCACCTTGCCTCGTGTGAATGTCGATAGTTAGCCTGCTATCGGTGTATGAATGTGTGTGTGAATGGTAAAGTGGGAAAGGAAAACAGGTCTCCCTTGAAAAAGAGTCTTCGGTCTCAATGGGATTTACCTGTATAAATAAAGGTAAAAAAAAAAAAAAAAAAAAAAAATGGGTCAGCCGTACCTGTGTTGGAAGACACAGGAAGTGAGGTCATGCTCTCCTGGCCGGTGGAGGCGGAGGCGGCGAGGCGAGGGCGCTCACAGGTGGAGCAGAGAACGGCTCGCATCTCGTTCACCCTGGTGCAGTGACAACATTCCCATGGAGACAGAGAGGGACTGCAGGAGGACACACAGGGATAGTCAAAATAAACTTAAAGGCCTACTTCACCAGTTGGAATATGAAGGTGTATTGAACTCGGAGATCTTATGAAGTATAAATGTGCAATTTTCTTTTTTAAATCGGATAATCCTAGCCTGAGAAAAGGCAGAAAGAGTGTTTTATGGTCTCACTGTCTAACCCTACATTTCTCTTTCTGTGATCACAGTACGACAGAGGGTCGTTTTACAGAGCTTGTTTTGAACTTTTAGTATTATACAGTAATAATAATAATAATTGATAGGTTTTATATAGCGCTTTATTGCCTAGGCACTCAAAGACGCTTTACAGGGTTCCTGGTTCAATTCGTTCACACACAGTCATACCGGTGGTGGTAAACTACGATAGTAGCCACAGCTGCCCTGGGGCAGACTGACGGAAGCGTGGCTGCCATTCAGCGCCTACGGCCCCTCAGACCACCACCTCAAACATACAGCAGTCATACACATTCACACAATTTATTTCCTGTAATGCTAGTAGAATGTTATTCATCTACATCTTTCTTTATTGTTGTAAATAAACAGGAATGATGCTTCAGTATCAACAAGGGCGACTGTGGCTCAGTTGGTAGAGCGTGTCGGCCGATGATCAAAGGGTTGGAGGTTCAGAATCGCCCAAATAGGATGCAGTTTTCAACACTAACAATCTTGGCCGCATGAAGTAGGACATCCGGGTACTTCTAACCATCCTAAATCTGGCCACAAGAATCGGGACATCCTAAATCTTTTTTCTACCATACTATATAGTAGAAAGTATGCGATTCGGAACGCAACCTTAGTCTTACCACTGCTCTACTCATTAGACCACAGTGGAGCCACATAAGGAAATGAAAGCGCCACTGATTTAGTTTCATAACCTTTAATTCCCTCTCCTCACCTGGATGTCTTAGCCGGTGTAGTGGTGGTTCTGTTGTGGGCTTTGCGGTCGGGGTGAGAGTGGTAGAGCGAGTCACAGTTCTGACACAACTTCTGGACACAAGTGGAGCACTGAGCGTGAACCGAGGAAATCCCACATATACTACAGGCCTCTGTTGACACACAAAGCACAAAAATAAAGTAAAAAAAAACATTGACTGTAAAAATACAAACTTCTAGCTTTTGCAGATTTCCTGTTTTTAAAAAGGTGCAGTGTAAAGGGAATTGGCATTTTTCAGAACAGACTTGGTAGAAATGGAATATATTATTCATAGGTATGTTTTGATTAGTGTTTAATTTCTTGAAATTAAATAAAAGTTTTTTTTAATGACTTTAGAATGAGCCTTTTATGTCAACATAGGAGCAGGGTGCACCACCATGTTCCTACAGTAGCTCAGAACGGACAAACATCTTCACCTCATCACTTGATATTGTGGAAAAGACTTGAGGCAGTGGTGGATGATGCCATCTTTATTAACTAGTTTTCTTGTCCCTGAAGGCCATTGTAGCTTCTGTAAATTCTCCAAAAGGGAGTGTTGAAATCTAGCGCTAAATACTTCTTTATTACACACTGCAGCTTTAAAAGCCTGTGGTGACCGCCGGACTGACCTTGTATTTTCTCTCTCTTGTGATTGGCTCTGGAGGGGTGGCGGTGGAAGAGGTCGTCACACGCGTCGCAGAAAGATTTGTTGTCACATGACGGACAGACCACGGACAACGGGCCGGCGCACAGACTGCACTCACTCGCTGGAGGGGAAGCTGGACAGGACAAAACAAAGAGAGAAAGTTTATCAATAAAGGCCATTCTGGAGAAACGCTTGTTGTCAAAATCAGTGAATATCTCCTCACGATCCACTACCTGTCTGTACTGTGTGTGCACTGTATCGTAGATAAAATGAATATAAGCTGTTTATGTCACACAATGGAGAAGAAAATGTCCTGAAGGAAGGAGTAGAGTTTTTTTATTATTTTTTTTTTTTTACATTTTTCAAGCTTTTTATTGACAATGTGTAGAGACAGAGATGAAATGTGTCAGAGAGGGGAATGACATGCAGAGAACGACCCGGGCTGGATTCTAACCCGGGTCTGCTGTGAAGAGGACTGAGACTCTATGGGGGGAGGGGGGGGGGGGGGGGAAGGAACTCTAACCACTACACACACAAGCACCCCTGCCCACAGCAGTGTTGAAGCATACCTTTAGTATGAGTAGGACGTTAGTGGGGTTAAGTATGAGTAGGACGTTAGTATGGCTTTTAGTATGAGTAGGACGTTAGTGGGGTTAAGTATGAGTAGGACGTTAGTATGGCTTTTAGTATGAGTAGGACGTTAGTGGGGTTAAGTATGAGTAGGACGTTAGTATGGCTTTTAGTATGAGTAGGACGTTAGTATGAGTAGGACGTTAGTGGGGCTTAATTATGAGTAGGACGTTAGTATGAGTAGGACGTTAGTGGGGCTTAATTATGAGTAGGACGTTAGTATGAGTAGGACGTTAGTGGGGCTTAATTATGAGTAGGACGTTAGTATGGCTTTTAGTATGAGTAGGACGTTAGTATGACTTTTTGAACAGAGCCAGGGAAGACCCCGTTGAAGCAGCTCACCTGTTGTCTGGTTCAGAGGCTTGAGGCTCAGA
>CM047525.1:24713215-24715715 GCA_026122265.1 Ammodytes dubius
GACTATTCGTGCTTGGAAGAAAAACGAAGCGCAAAACAACAAAGAATTGAAGAGTTTCCACAATAGTTGTCAACAACATATTGCTCATTTAAGTTGATAGATCTTGAGGTAGATAGGCCCTAGTTCAAGGTCGACAAAAAGTGTTCAGTTTGGTCTCAAATATGCCTGCAAAGCCGAGAGATCTCGCGGTGTGGGCTGCATGGCGAATTGCATACTAATAAATAACTACATCTTTATTAGTAGGCTATAGCACCCTTACATAAAATACAGCTCAAGGTTATCCACATGAACTAGACTAAAACAAAGCATTAAGCGCCAAACAAAGCATGATGCATTGAACAAGACATAGACAAAGTAAAACCGGTTAAAACTTATAAAACACAATAGCCTAATGCGTAATAAGACTCTGGTTCGTCAGGCTTGAACTTTTTGGATTATTATTTTTTTTTTTTTCACTTTAAACTGTTCCTACTTTTCCCTGATTTTGGTGAGTTGATTAAGCCAGTGTCAGTGTCAGTCTTAGTTTTCTCTCTGTACAAAATAATAAACCATCCTTAGGGGGGATATTTGGTGCGGTTTTCGGGACGCTATTACAGTTAGAAGAACGCAGGAAAAAAAATAGGTGAATGTCGACTATAAAACTAATTTCACCGCGCCGAATAAAGCTTCAAAGAAGTTCTCTACATGGACAAGATTTAAACAATACAATACAAGCACCTAACAAAAAGCAGTATGCATTTAACAAGACATAGCCAAAGTTAAACCGGTACAAACTCATAAAACCTTATAAAAACTGATTTCGATTTGTTTTTCTTGCTTAATTTGTTGTGTTTTTCATCTTTCCTGTAGCGCCTATGAGTCGAATTATTACTATGGATATTACAAAGTGTTATTACAGGAAGAAATATGTACCCCAAAAAAATATATGAAACACCTCCCACTAAAACACAAAGCACGAACTAAACTAAAAGCCTCCACAATTATCATAATGTTGAACCATGTCAAACTTGCTTGTTACCGAGTAGGCGATAATAACAAAGCCAATAGCACCCATTACCACACATCAAATACAGCTCTGAGTTCTCTACATGCACAAGATGAAAAATATACAATGCAAGCGCTTAAAAAAAAAACATGATAGCCGAAGTAAAACCGGGACAAACACATAGCCTACAACCCAATAGACTAATAATGTCTAAAAAGCTCTGGTTAAATAAATCGGAACATCTCAAAACTTATTTGTTAGACGTCAAACTCTTTCCTTACCGAGTTTAGCGCGGTGGTGAAGTGCAGTACAGTGATGGTGACGACAACAGTCTGCAGGAGCACCGCAAGCAGAAGCAAGACGCCCAGCTGAGGACCGGAGGAGCCCGACATAGCGAGCACACAGACCCCGCTACTGGTCGGCTCCTTACACCGCCCTACCACGGTCCTTTACTCCTCCGTTTCAAAGGCTCCAGGACCAGAACAATGGCAGAGAGAGAGAGGGATGGGGACTGCTTTACTTCACCCTACCCCGCCCACCTTGGCCCAAGCGAAGGGGAGGTAGGTATGGACAAGGAGGCGGGACACGAGGTGTAATAGTGAAATATGTGACCCGTCAGAGAGAGAGAGTGTGAATTTTAAACAATGCACCTGATGACATTCCAACTATGACACTTTAAAGATGGCGGCACTAGGCCTTGGTCCAAAATATGCAGAAATGAGACCCTTTCTAAGGGAAAAATAATAATAAAAAAAAAATGTTCAGCTATTATGCACTAAATTAAATGTACTTATGGATATTATAATTACTTTCTACAAAATCTGCTAGGAAATAAAACCCAAAATTCTACACACAGCAGGTTTAAGTTAAAAAAAACTTAACAATCTCACAAATTGTTGTATAATTTGTTTGTGTGAAACTAGCAAGTTAGTAGTAGTAGGCTACACAGTATTTGACTATGTGAGACAGGGTTGCATTACATATAACACAATAGCTCCCTCTACGGTCACACATTCAGATGGGTCACATATTTCGTTGTAACACCGGCCTGAAGCAGCGTTCTGCCTCTTTTAGTTTCTCCTGGAAGGATTATTGTTCCATTTCTGCGCTGTGAAAACACAGATTAGCCGTGTAGGTTATTGTGACGGCTCATATCTCATCTGTTCATCTGTGTGTGTGTGTGTGTGTGTGTAGTGTGTGTGTGTGTGTGTGTGTGTGTGTGTGTGTGTGTGTGTGTGTGTGTGTGTGTGTGTGTGTGGTGTGTGTGTGTGTGTGTGTGTGTGTGTGTGAACTTTACTGTGAGAAAAAACACATTTTTACATCAGAGATAATGTTTTAAAAACGTGCGCTGGGTGGCACAGCAGCGGGAGTTTGGCAAGTATACATTTCTTTATTATCTACTGTGTTATTGTTCAAAGTCATTCATGGCCAGACACTGCAGGTGAATAGGGGGGGGGGGGATTCTTAAAGGCCTACTTCACCGGTTGGAATATGAAGGTGTATTGAACTCGGAGA
>CM047525.1:24723215-24748215 GCA_026122265.1 Ammodytes dubius
CCCAGTGCGACTGAGAGTGGCACAAATCAGTGTGAACAGTGAAACACAGCATGAGGTTGTGTTGATTTAAACTCTCCTCTCGGCCTGAGTGAACATATCTGCAAATGAGCCCCACAAGCAGGGATTTAGCTATAACCACACACACACACACACACACACACACACACACACACACACACACACACACACACACACACACACACACACACACACACACACACACACACACACACACACACACACACACACACACACACACACACACACACACCACACACACACACACACACACACACACAACACACACACACACACACACACACACACACACACCACACACACAGATGATGGGCCCTGGGGGAAAACATTTGAGCCCCCACAACCACCCCACCTATAGCTCCAGAAAAAAATTAAGAGACCAGTCTGTATTTTTCTTAAATCTTCATCTCTACATTACTTATTGAAAATGCTCTTTAATGATAAAAGATGTATTGTGAATTTGGTATAAATGTTGTCAGTAGTTTATATTATAAAACCAAAATGTTCATTCTACTCAAACATATGCCTTTAAATAGTAAAACGAGAGACACTGAACATTTGTGGTCTCTTAATTATTTTCCAGAGCTGTATATATTCTGTCCCTGGTCAATGATCAAATTCCTTCGTGATTTTCTCTACTTATGACATCTATTGCAGCATGTCCGTCCTGGGAGAGGGATCCCTTACTTTGTCGACTCTCCCTGAGATTTCTTCAATTTTTTAAATCCCGGTAAAGGGTTTTTACTGGGAATTTTTTCTCAGCCGAGCTAAGGGTGTAAGGGCCGGGTGTCATATTGTATCATATTGTATGAAATGTAAAGCCCACTGAGACAAATGTATTTAATGTAAAACTGATTTGATTTGTCACATTCAAATAGCCATCAAGTACACTGGACACAGCTCGTTACATGTGGCTCCTCTAATGCTCTGTCAAAAATAGGGCAACGAGCCAAATGAAAAACTAAACTGGAGTTAGACAGAATATAGAAGTTAGGGGGCGCCTTTAGCTCAGTTGGTAGGGCGTCCCCCCCCCCATGGGCCTCGGCCAGCAGCAGACCCGGGTTTGATTCCAGCCCGCGGTCATTCTCTGCATGTCAACCCCCCTCTCTGCTCCATTTCAACTCTGTCTCTACACTATCAATAAAGCATAAAAATGCCAAAAAAATATCTTTAAAAAAAAAGGAATATAGAAGTAAACCTCTGATGAGTCTTCATTGCTGGGTGTTTAATATGGTGCTCTGCCGCCCCCTTCTGGTGTGTATTAAACACTGCAACACTACTTGCTCCATACAATCCTAGGCTGTATTTGAAAAGCCCTACTAACGTCCTCCCTCCTACATACTCAACATGTATATACATTACTATATACTAAAAGCCCTACTAACGTCATCCCTCCTACATACTCAACATGTATATACTACATACTAAAAGCCCTACTAACGTCCTCCCTCCTACATACTCAACATGTACATACTGTCGACTTAACCATCCATTGTGTATGGGAGGTTCGTCGGACCGTTTAACACTGGAGTATACAGAAGCAAAAAAAGGAATAAAAAAAAAAAATTCTACAATGTTTGAGATGACGCAATGCATTGTGGGGCGATTGAGTAGGAAAAGTAACCTATCGATCCATACACAAAATCTTACCGGAAGTTAGTACTCAGCCGGGCATTTCTCGCCTACACAAACTCGCATACACAACCACAACATACTCAAATTGATGTCAAAATTAGTATGAGTAGAACGGTAGTAGGGCTTTTAGAACGCAGTACTATAGTATAGAACAGTATACTTACATTGCCAGAATACTCTTCCATAATCTAGTGTTAACAGAAAACAGAAAAAATTAAAATAAATAAATAACAATAATTCTTTGTGGCTCCTCAAAAACAATGATGAAAATAGAACAAAAATAACCACACAACACACTTTTGTAAGTTTTTAAATTTTCTTTCTTTTTTGTGGAAATATGTTACAGTTATATTACAGGTATTTAAATGCCCAGAGGGGGGGGGGGGGGAACCAACAAACAAAACAAAAAAATAACAGTTTGGGGAAACCAGAAAATATACTAGCATTAAAAAAAAAATGAGACCAGTAACTTGAACTCCTCCTGACACAGAAAACCGTCCGAAGAAAAGACTCCACAGACAGACAGGCAGAGATGGAACTGTCGCCCCAACACGTAACCCTAGGAGACGCCCAATAAATACTGCAAATGTGGTTAACACAACTGATTAAAAAAAAATAATAAAAAAAATAAAAATTTGAAAAGACAAGGAAAACAGGTGTGTCCTCATTCTTGAGTCCCTTGCGGTGATTAGCAGCGTGTGTAATTTTTTCAGAAACCAAAAACTCATAAGTAACAATGTGCCGGAGGGGGGGGGGGGGGGGGATGAGGGAGGGGAGACTGCAGTCAACCAGAGATTCTAACACAAGCAAGAACATAGCAGAAAAATGGGGATTTTTTTAAAAGGTACAGTGTCTATAGTTTAGTGACATTTTTCAGAACTTTCAGAAATTAAATATTAATCAGTATGTTTTAATAAGTGGGTAACCACTTGAAAGTAAAAGTTGTTTTATGACCTTAGAATGAGCCTTTAAAAGCTACAAAGGAGCGGGGCGCTGAGGCCGCCATGTTGCACCGCCATGTTTCTACAGTAGCACAGAACGGACAAACTTGAGCTGAAGAAGTATCAAGGGAGCGTTTCAATCTGAAATCTCACCACTAGATGTTCCAATATGTTACACACTGCACCTTTAATCTGAGTGTGTGACCGGCACGAAAAAAGTTCTTACAAGAAAAGTAGATCACACAAATGATTTAAGACGTCAAGTTGCGTCCTCGAAATTTGTCTTCCCCCAGCCACAACCGTTATTTTGACTCAAAGGGTTTTAAATATGTTTTCTAAGTTTAGAAAAGGGTCCTAGGATAATATTCTGGGTGTTGGACACTGGCTGACATAGTATTAACATTAAACACACAATTTAAACTTTAGAGGTGGCTGGTGGTGTCAAAAAATTCACATTGCGTTCCTTGCAGCAAAAGATACATATAAAAAAAAATGCATTATTGTAAAAATGTTTGGGCTGTGTTGTTATATTCATTAAAATAGTCTCTAGCATTGATAGTTAATGAAATTACAATCTACCGTTTTAACCTGTGTGAAAATACTCTGGTTGAAAGCCCCCCCCCCCCCCATCTCCCCCCCACCTCCCTGCAGCGACTTTCATTGTTTTTTTAAAGTAACTTATAAAATAAAAATATATCATAAAATGTCTTCTTGAATGGAAACCGATAAATTCCATGTACAAAAAGGTGTTTCTCTCTTTATATATATAAATTACACCAGTCTTTCTTTGATGATAATAATGATGCTCTGTGATGATGTCTTCATTCTTGCTAATACGTTTAATCTCCAAACATAAACCTTTCCCTCATACATACACACTCCCATGTACACACACACACACACACACACTCCGACACACACACACACACACACACACACACACACACAGGGAGTCAACCCTCCCAACCAAGCTACACAACATGCTCTACACATTACCCATAGTAGAGAAAAAAAAAAAAAAAAAAAAATGCAACTCTATCCCCGACTGAAATGAAATCTCAATTCCGCACATACAGTAGCGCTAGCCTGGTGATGACACTAGCCTAATGTCCCAAAATACACATGTGTCTGTTAGTGGAAGGCAGCCCCTGATTGGTTCATGTAGTCGTCAATCTAGCCTCCAGTCAGACCGGACCCTCCCTCACTGTCTGTCTGTTAGTGGAAGGCAGCCCCTGATTGGTTCATGTAGTCATCAATCTAGCCTCCAGTCAGACCGGACCCTCCCCACTGTCTGTCTGTTAGTGGAAGGCAGCCCCTGATTGGTTCATGTAGTCATCAATCTAGCCTCCAGTCAGACTGGACCCTCCCTCACTGTCTGTCTGTTAGTGGAAGGCAGCCCCTGATTGGTTCATGTAGTCATCAATCTAGCCTCCAGTCAGACCGGACCCTCCCTCACTTTCTGTCTGTTAGTGGAAGGCAGCCCCTGATTGGTTCATGTAGTCATCAATCTAGCCTCCAGTCAGACCGGACCCTCCCTCACTTTCTGTCTGTTAGTGGAAGGCAGCCCCTGATTGGACGAAGGCTAGACTGACGACTACATGAACCAATCAGAAGCTGCCTTACACTATATACTATACAAACATTAAGTCTAGAAATGATCCCTGATTTCGCTGGGCATTTTTTGAACCCCATGGAGAATTGATAAAGGAGATAAATACATGTTAAGCTCTCTTGATATCAGGCTAGTCTCAGCACCAGGCTAGTAGTAAGTAACGCTACTTTTCACCTCTTTATATATCTTTCTTCTTTGTCTTCATCTATTTGTAAGACGACCACAACAACACATGGTGCAGTTTGAATTTTTCAGACTCTGTCACTTTCGCCTTTGTGAACTGCTAGCTGCCTTTATTTACTGGGCACTCTCCCCCTAGTGGCTAAAACAAGCAGTGGAGGGAGGGGTGTGTGTGTATGTAATGTGCGTAACAACTTATAATAGAATAATAGAATAAATCCAAATTCCGTTGTATACGTCATCATACGATTCCAATTAAGACCATTGTTCATTCTAAAAGGGGGCGGCGGCCTTTAGCAGTCAAACCGCATCTCCAGTGAATCGTCATAGTTGCCCCTGTTGTTGTTGTCATGGTGATTGTTGTTGTTGTGATGGTGATGACCGGCGACGCCCGATAGGAACGTTGCCGTAACCGGGGCTCCCGTTGCCGTGGTGAGATTGAGAGTGTTACTGTTGTTGTTATGGTTACTGCTGTTGTTGTTGTTGTTACCGGGGGAGATTGTTGTTGTCATGGTCGTCGGGCTTCGTAGCGTCGCCGCGGTGATGCTGGTGAGGTTGATGCCCAGCGTGAGGCGAGTTTGTTCCAACGCTTTCTCAGGGACAGCGAACGCCTCGAGCTTTTTCTCCCCGTTAGCCATGTACGAGTTCTGGCAGCCGCGACAGATACAGTCCAGACACGCCTAGGGAAAGAGACAGTTAGGATTAATAACAGCGCATTTAATTAAAAACAAATATAGCCCAATACCACAAATAGCAATGGGCTTCACAGTGATAGAGACAGTGCATGAAATAGGCCACGCCCATCGTGGGGGAAAACATTGAACAGCGCTCCATCTACTTTGTATTGAAGGAGACCTGTCTTCTGCAAACAAACTTAATTAAAATTTAATCAAACATCCATTTAAGAAAAAAACGTTACTTTCTTGAAAGCCACGACTCTTGTTTGTCTATATGAGCTGTTTTTGTGAAAAATAATTGAGTAGTTTTCAATATTGAGGTGTTTTTGTCCGGTCGGACCGGCTCGGACCCATCGTGGGGGAAACCGTTGAAAACCGTTCCATTCACTTTGTATTGAAAATACCTGTCTTCTGCAAACAAACTTAATTAAAACGTAATCGAACATCCATTTAACAAGAACACGTTACTTTCTTTAAAGCCACGACTCTTGTCTGTCCATACGAGCTGTTTTTGTGAAAAATTATTGAGTAATTTTCAATATTGAGGTGTTTTTTCTCGTCCGTGAGGGTTAGCCTATGGTTAGCCTACAGCAGAAGGCTAACATTAGCCTAGCATTCAGCATACATTAGTTAAGAGTCTTGTCTCGATATTGAAAATTACTCAATACTTTTTCACCAAAACAGCTCGTATAGACAGGCAAGAGCCGTGGCTTTAAAGAAAGTAACGTGTATTTGTGAAAGGCATGTCGTATTACGTTTTTATTAAGTTTGTTTGCCGAATACGGGTGTCATTCAATACAAAGTGAATGGAGCGCTGTGTATTGTTTTCCCCCACGATGGGCGTGGCCTCAGATTATGACGCGTTATGCACTGTCTCTATATGCTATAAAGCAGAAACACATTTCCAAAACATTAGCAGTTTTGGTGGAGACAGCAGCATAAACTACAACACACACACACACACACACACACACACACCCCACCCCCCCTCACCTTGCGGTTGGAGTAGCATGGACACCGCTGCCCCCTGCAGGTCAGGACAGACGGGTTCTGCGTCGCTCGTCCACACTTACACCCCTTCTTCTCCACCGGCTTCTTATACAGCGGCTTGGAGGGGCTGGGGGGGTGTGTGAGTGGGTGTGCGTGCGGGTGTGGGTGTGGGGGCACTCTGTCGCGGGGTTGTGCCCTGGGTTTCGGTGTCCCTTGCCTGGGCTTGGTGTAAGCCTTTTTGGGCCCTCCACCTCCACCCCCACCCCCACCCCCACCTCCACCATGATGCTCCACAGTTTTTTTCAACGCCTTGTTCGACACGAGCACAGTCTTACCCACTTTCGGAGGCCCGCCGTTGGGCAAGGTGTGGGGGGCAAGGTGGGGATGGTGGTGGTGTGGATGGGGATGGGGGTGGGGGTGTGGAGAGTGAGAGTGGGTTAGGGGGAATTTAGTCTCTTGTTTTATGGTGACGCCCGGGTGTGGGTGACGCGGGGAGCTGTCAAGAGGAGGAACTCGTAACAGGCAGGATATCGGGAGGGGTTGCACCTTCTCGCTGTCGCTTTCCGACCGGGAGCGTTTGCGGTGGTATCGAGTTGGGACGTTGTGTAGGGGGGCGACTGTGGTGGTGGAAGAAGGAGGGGGGGGCTGCTGTTGTGGGTGCGTTTGTAAAGGGCACGGGCGCGGGGTGACTTCTGGGGTGACACGGGAGGGGTTACGACTAGGCCCGTTGAAGCTGAACTGAGGTACAGGAGACGGGTGGGTTGGTGCGGGCTCAGAATTGTCCGTTTCAAGCGTCCTAAGCACTTCCTCAACACTCAATAGCAACGGGCCCCCACCCCCGCCGCCATGTTTTAAATCATCGGTAAACGTTATGTCACAAAGTCCCGAATCCCCTCCCCCGCTCGCTGTCACACACACAGGCACCTCCTCCGAAAAACTCTCCTGCTTAGCAACAACAACGACTACCCCCCTCCCCCTCCCCCTCCCCCTCCTGTGTCCATGGTGATAGAATGTTGATGCAGCGGGGGTTCCGAGCCGACCATTCCGTTGCAGTCATGTGACAGCAGCCGTCCATTCACGCTGACTCTGAGCGGGTTAGGCTCCTCCTTCTTTACGACGTCCTTTGGGGGCGGAGTTTTGTTTTCGGCTCGCTGTTGGGACAGTAACTCCGATGATGATGTGGAGGCCGCTTCTGACATCATAGCCGAGTCTGAAATAGAAGGTGTTCAAACATATTAAGTGTTTTAGGAGGGAAATTCAAGCACTTTTCAAGCCCTTTAAGGTAGTGATTTTTATGGTTATTATAAGAAATTCTGTTAATTTCACCATAATTTTGTTTTTGTTATTTATCTATTTGTCTGCATTCATTTATTAAATATATTTTTTCTTAACCTGTTTTTCCATTGTTAAAAGCCATTGTCGAGCTGTATATTTTGATCCCAAAAATTTTCTTAATAAATTTTTTTTAAAAATCAAACGTAATATATCTTCTTTTCTTACTTCTTTCATCCTTAAAAAATTAAAAATAAATTAAAAATGATGTTTACATGTTGAGTTGTATATCTTGATACAAAAAAATAAATAATAATACTAATAATAAAAATCCACCAACCATTTAAAAGGGTAGTGATTTTTTAATTTTTTAATTTATTTGTCTGTATTTATTAATTATATAATTAACCTGTATTTCATCCTTGAAAAAAAAAAAAAAAAAAAAAAAAATGTGTGTTATGTCGACCTGTATATTCTATTTTGATACCAATAAAACATTTAAATTAAAAATCAAAATCCACCAACCATTTAAAGCATCTTCAGTCTGCTCTGCCAGTGTGAGTCCTTCGTTGAGGACGGCCTGGAGGTCCGGTGAGTCTCCGGCCGCGCTGGCTATGTGCTGGGCCAGAGGGGACTGAGTGATGTACACACACAGCTTCCTGTGTTAGGAAAAATAACTCTAATTTTAATGATATTATGCCCCCCCCCTCATTAAAGGTGCAGTGTGTAATATGACATCATCAAGAAAGTTCTACAAAGTTCTAGAATGCAACGCTCCCTGGGTAACCCCAACCCTTTCGAATAATAACAGAAGCTACAGTGGCCTTCAAGGACAAGAACAATTCTAAATTTTAAACAATGCACCTGATGACATTCCAACTATGACACTTTCAAGATGGCGGCACTAGGCCTTGGTCCAAAATATGCAGAAATATGGACATATATGAGACCCTTTCTAAGGAAAAAAATAATAATTCAAAACGTTTTTTTCAGCTACTAAATTAAATGTACTTGTTGATATTATAATTACTTTCTACAAAATCTGCTAGGAAATAAAACCCAAAATTCTACACACTGCAGGTTTAATTGGCATTTACCAATATATAATCATTTAAACAATTGATATATTCTTCACATTTGACTTGAATAAATGTCCTCACTTTTTCCTTGGTGCTTTGGAGACGAAGATACAGAACAGCCATAAAAACTAACCTGATTCTCCCATTGATAAGCAACATTCCTGGGGCCTGATAATAACGCAAAGGCTTTCAGGCCAAGCAAGACTGGGAGGCTTAACCCAGTCAATACAGGTCAGCAGAGGACGTCGGGAGAGAGAAGGGGATGATTCTTGAAACCAGATGACAGCAATAAATGCCACTTTGTTTAGAAGATAATAAAACCCCCTTGCTGTAGAGAAGGGACTTCACTTTTTGACTTGTTCCTGTCCCAGGAGGATGCATAACCTGTTCTGTGATATCACTTCAAGTTAAGTTAAGTTATCTTTATTTGTCAGTTGTACACAAGGCACATTGAAATTTGTCTTTTCGCATATCCCCTCTCAAGTTACCACACTTCGGAGGGGGTCAGAGCGCAGGGTCAGCCGCAGTACAGCGCTGGAGCAGTTTTTGGGGTTAAGTGTCTTGCTCAAGGACACAATGGTAGAGATGGTGGGCACCGTAGACACAATACCAGCCTCTGCTAGTTTTACAACTAACACCCTCCTGTCCGGTGCCGGGGATCCAACCAGAGACCTCATGGTTACTGGTCGGCCACCTTACCTCTAGGCCATCCTACCACCCCAACATCAACCTCCTCTGATAACTTGGAAACTTTTCTCTATTTCATTCTTTATTTTTGCCTTCCATATTTCCAATAAACGAACACGTATTTTAACATCTAACATCAAAGCTAATATAAATGATATAATAAATATAAGTTATTGAGCTGTGGAAAAGGGGTAGGATCAAATAAGTTTATACTTCTTCCTACTCCTTTTCAGGCATATCAATTCAATATGTTATTTGTTTATTTTTTTTTATTTTTTTATTTCTTTTGTGAAATCATTTGAACATATTTTTTTTTTGCTGTATTTTCATGCTTTTAATTTTTTTTTTGTTGATATGTCTGAAATAAAATTAAATCAATCAATCAATCAATCAATCAATCAATCAATCAATCAATCAATCAATCAATCCTGTCACCTGTAACAGTGAACCAGCAGGGACAGCTGGCGGTTCTCCTCAAAGCGCGACTGGTCCTTGCACCAGCTGCACGGGGGTCTGAGCCGCATCCTCAGGCCTCTGCAGCCCCGACACACGTAGTGCTGACAGGGGGAGGAGGCGGGCGCTATGGGGTCCACCAGCAGGTTACCTGGAGGGGGGAGATGGAGAGATGCATATTAATACACATCTATCTATAATATATTTCTCTTTCTGTCTGTCTGTCTGTCCGTCCGTCCGTCCGTCTGTCCGTCTATCTATCTATCTATCCATCCATCCGTCTATCTGTCTATCCATCTATCTATCTCTCCATCTATCTATCTCTCCATCTATCCATCTATTATCTATCTGTCTATCTATCTATCTATCTATACCTGGAGAGGAGATGGGCTAGGTTTAGAAACCTATATAAGCATGGCATGGCATAATATAATAAAGTAATATTCGGATTTAGAAACGTTAACTTTCTGACGTGGTGTTTCTCGACAGCTGCCTCTCCTGATCAGTAGGGCTGGCCCGAATGCCATTTTTCAGGCTTCGAATATTTGTTGGTTTTTCCGAGCGAATATTCGTTCCAGAAAAACACACCATCAAAAACAACATTAAAAAAAAAAAAAAAAAAAGAAAAAAAAAAAAAAAAAAAAGAAAAAAAAAAAACGTAAATAATCCCTATATACTCCCTGGAACCGATTTTGACAGTATCTGCATATTTTGTTGAAGATTTACGCGCTCGGAGGTGAAGTAATGGATGCGCTATGACACTTAGTGATGTAATATCCTCCTAAATGAGCAATACTACACAGTATCCTGCCTGTCTGATAAATAACTACAATATTACTAACTTTTATATCCAAATATAAAATTATTTGATGACATTATATTGCAGTACTAGCTTCTTGCAAAAAAATGTTCCTAAAAAAAAAATTATTAAAAAAAAAAAAAAAAAAAAAAAAAAAAAAACTAAGCTCCGAATACTAATTTAATCTCCGAACACTAATTTTCCGAACGAGTATTCGAATAATTCGGGCCAGCCCTACTGATCAGTATTAGAGAAACCTGAGCGCTGCCATGGCAACGTGCCAGACTGGATGACAACCGCTCTTTGAGAGGGGCTTCCTTAGCAACGCTCAAGTTGCTAGGGAGTGCAGCTGCAGATAGGGATGAAGGTGCATTCATGAAAATCAACTAAGCTTAAACACACACACACACACACACACACACACACACACACACACACACACACACACACACACAGTGTCCTGCCTGTCTGATAAATCCCACGTAACTGCAGGGTTTTGCAATTAATGAATAAAAAAATTCATTGAAAGCGAAATTTAGAATCCCTAACTGACATATTTTTTTATTTATTCTATCAACTTTTCAAATCTGAATATTTAAGATAATTTATTTTGTTTGCTACAAACACTGTCAACTGTGTCAAGTACTCTCTCTTTCTCCACTTGTATATTTCCATTGATATATGTTGCTGTGTTTGCGATGTTATGTATTTAGGGGATGAGTGAGTGTGAGAAAGAGATTAGGCGCATAATAATAAATAAATAAATAAACTGTGTGTTGACAGACCGTTATTCAACACATACACAGAAACCCCGGATGCTGCCAAACACACACACACACACACACAGGGGGGGTGTGTCATGATGGGTGGAGCTGTGGATTGTGCTGCGTTCAATGTGCCTTGGAAACTCGACTTTCCGATTTCATAAAAATTACTGTCATGTATTTGAAATACAAATATTAAAAATAAAAAACAAGGTGTTCTTCTTAATCAGCTCAAAAATGGATGAACAAATACACTTAAAAAATTGGTTGATATTCATTCATTATAATTATGATATTGGTTCATAAGTAGGAAAAAAAGGCAAATCATACTATATTTATATTTAGGAATGTGATTATAACGTTATAACGTTTATTCACAAATAAACAATAATTTAGAGTAGAAGCACGTGAGAATAACAGCACTGCAGTAAATATACCATGGACCGTTTAGAAATACACTTGTTTACTTATACTACCAGTGCCGATCGTGATATTTCCGACGGTCTTGAACGCAGCATTATTTAAAGACTCGCTCCCACCGAGACACACCAGCTGACAACAACAACGATACCGAAATACTACTAAAAAACTGGCATTTTACAATTCAATACAAATGTTAAAATAAATGATAAATCCAACACCACACACACACAGAGACACACACAGAGAGACAGACACACACACACAGACGGACACACACACACACACACACTTACCGCAGACCAGACATGACAGCGACTGGCGGAAGAACGGTAGCAGTTTGCAGAGCTCCGCGAGCGCCCTGGGGTCTCGAGGGTCGCACTGCAGCACGGAGCGGCTCGCGGACACGTAGAGAGACGTCGCGTTCACCGGGTTCATCTCAGCCTCTTATGATGTCACTACCAGTACGATTTAAAAACAACAACAACAACCTTAAAAAAAAAAAAATCACACAAGAAAATAAGCAGCCCCCCCCCAAAAAAAAAAAAATCCCAACCGGAAAAATCGCCGGTTTTGTCAATGGGGTTTGGTGGAGGCAGGTTATTTGCAGAGCGCATAGATGTGGGAATATAACGAGTATTTTACTTCCAAATCCGCGCCGGGAAATCCAACATATATAGCAGTCTGTGAAGGGAGCAGTCGAGGAAACACATCCCCCCCTACACAACTCACTTATTCCAGTCCATGTTCACTGTCTTTTTGGGATGAAAAAAAAATAAATAGATTTTGATTGAGCGATTTATAAAGTGCATTGATTGATTATTAGGCTACACGTTGGTTCACGCAAAGTGGAGCGGTTGGTTTGCGTCCAGTTGTCCGTTAGTTACGATGATTTGACCAAAGCATCGCGTGGCGCTCTTTCCAACGTCCATGGCCCGTTTTTAAACGTTTATTACTTGCAGTTGGTTAGTGGCGTGAGTTCACCGAAAAATACAAACACGGGCAAAAAGAAGCGCTCCTTTTCTTGCAATGGTTCCGATATATCCATAGTGCACGTACACGCATGCTCCTCCCATATGAAGAGCTTGGTTCACACAATGCATGTATTATTATCACACACACACACACACGCCCGCCCGCAGCAAGCCCCTGCAGCCTCGCTATTATGGTTGTGTTATTGTCCGCTTTAGAAAACAAAACAGGGCCGCTCCAGTTGCAAACAAGCTCCTTTTTAGGGGGGAAACCGCCACAGTAGCGCGCCGATAGAAAGTTGGATAGACACCGGAGAGCTTGGAGTTATTCAAATAAAAATAATCTAAAAAAATCCAACGTTTATTTTGATGTGAAGAAAAATAAGTCACCGAAAGCACCGGGCTCGCGTGATAGTGCTCCCCGCCCGAGGTGCACTGGGAAGCCGGCTACAAACGCAGGCCGCTCCGCCACTTCTTCGAGATTAGCGGGGGGCTCTCTCGCTCTCGTTGCTAGGCCTCGACGAGAGTATAGCAGAAAAACAGAGGGGTAGCGCCAAAAATTATGTCCTTTCTCAGCTTTTGGCGGCGCTTCACAGTGTCGGCGAAGACCAAAAGTGAATTAAATCCCCTATTTGTGTACGTTGCTATCGTTAGCCGCGGAGTATTCCAATATTACCTCTAGTCGTTTTACCACACACAAACAAGGGGGCGCTGTTGCTCAGATCTCGCGAGGACACACCACACGTGACGCGGTTAATTTAAAAAACAATGCAGGGTCAACAACAATAGTGGATCGGCATTGTCCTACACATTTGACTGTAGGAAGATGTCCATAACTTGATAGCTTTAATTTCTTTTTATTGAAAGTCTTACCATTTATTACCAAAATATCCTTTATATTTGACTGCTATGATACAGTAACAAAGATGAAAATGCATTTTCCACTATTTATTTAATTTTACTTATTGGCACGTTCCACATCCTCAAATGTAAACTGGTGCCCCCCCCCCCCCCCCTCACACTGGCGCAGGGGATCAAAACAAATCCCAAGAAGTGCACAATTTTTTTTTTCCAGTTGTTGATTCTAAGAAAAATCTGGATGTACAAGGTATAAAATCCACGAGCCATCAGCGTCATGTGTTGTTGAAATTACTCAGATTTGCTCATGCGGGCAACAGAAGTTACGCACTATAGCTTTTGAGTGTGTTTCCTCCACAGCATTTATCCAACATGCATAGCCTACTACAGTCATATAGCCTATTACATGCGTGTCACTTACTCTTTTATATCCGCTCAACCTTCCAGCCTGTAACAATGAGTGGACTATGAGATATGATCTTGTATATAGGCCTACTGCAGATTCATGCTCAAAGAGGAACCACTAGTGTCGCCTGAAATGCTTTTTTATATCTGAAATATTTTTATTTTTTTTCATTTTACATGAATAGACAAACAAGAGTCATTTTAATTGAGATGAATATGATTTATTTTTGGTCTTTAATTCAACCCCATAACTCAACAACCCAATGACCAACTTTACCAAAAAATAATGCCGTAAAACATTTTAAAGGCAAGGCAAGGCAAGGCAAGTTTATTTATATAGCACAATTCAGACACAAGGCCACTCAAAGTGCTTTACAGGGGCAAGATTAGAATACATAAAACACATTATAAAACATTTAAAAGCGAATAAAAGAAGCAAATAAAAATAAAAAATAAAAACATGAAAACTCGATTTAATAAAAGAAGCAAATAAAATGAAAATTGCAGGTTAAAATGGAAACAAAAAAGTCTTCAGACTCGATTTAAAAGACATGAGATTTGCATCACACATAAAACAACATCTATAATGCTTAGTTTGTTGTTTTACTTCAGTAAGAATGTTACTGTGGTTTGATTGTACTAACTTCTATAGGCCTGTAGAAAGGTTGTTAAATGGTACAGGTTGCACTGCTGTTTATTTGCATTGACCATCAATATACAGCTCCGGAAAAAATAAAGAGACCAGTCTGGATTTTTTTAAATCTTCATCTCTACATTACTTATTGAAAATGCTCTAAATGACAACATTTTACTGTTAATTTGGTAGAAATGTTGTCAGTAGTTTATATTATACAACCAAAATGTTCCTTCTACTCAAACATATGCCTCTAAAGAGTAAAAAAAGAGACACTGAACATTCTGAGTTTTTCCAGAGCGGTGTATTCAGAGTATAGCTGCCAGTTTGTCATCTTTCTGCTATTCCAAATCAAAATGTTCAAAATCCAAGACTTGGAATTTGCGACGTCTTGAAATCTGCATCACAGACGGACAAGGAAAGCCCTGAGGTGGAGAGGGAGGGAGAAGTGTCAAGTTATGTCCATGAAATATCAAAAATATTAGCATTTTGAGCGTTTTTTCAAGCGTTCTCCAGAATCACTGACTCCACCTTATAACTGTCTCAAATCATGTGAGTTTGTCGACCCAGAATGTGAGAATGAGAATGGTTTTTCTTACTGTGGTTAGCAGCTTGTTGAGCCATGGAAGAGTTGGTTTCACACACATCTGAGTGTTGTTGGTCAGGATTCTAGAACGAGGAAAAATTATGTCAAATAAATTATTTCTTATTTCTTTATCAGTTTAGCACTTCACCAACTACACCTCATTGACTCTATATCCATCTGCTCACTACACACTGTCTGCCACACACACACACACACACACACACACACACACACACACACACACACACACACACACACACACACACACACACACACACACACACACACACACACACACACACACGTTGTTTTTCTATTTGAACAACATTGTGAACATATGCTGTTGTAAGTAAAACAACAACAAACTTTTTTTTTAAATGCCCCTCTAGGCAAAAATACACTCTCTCTCTCTCTCTCTCTCTCCCTCTGTCTCTCTCTCTCTCTCTCACACACACACACACACACACACACACACACACACACAGACGTTTGTACGGTCATTCTTACATGATGAAGGCATGGTGTTTGCAGTCATTTCGCTGTTTCTGTTCAAAGCAAAACTTGATCTGTGTCTGGTTGATTTTCCTTTGAGGTCTGCTTCTCCAACAGCAGTTTAAAGCTATTCCCTGTGAATGAACTGTAGCAGGAGAGAGAGAAAGAGAGAGAGAGAAGGAGAGAGACAGAGAGAGGGAAAGGGAGGGAGAGGGAGAGAGAGAGAGAGAGAGAGAGAAGGAGAAAGAGAGACAGAGAGACAGAGAGAGAGGGAAAGGGAGAGGGAGAGAGAGACAGACAGACAGACAGACAGACAGACAGACAGACAGACAGACAGACAGACAGACAGACAGACAGACAGACAGACAGACAGACAGACAGACAGACAGACAGACAGAGAGACACACAGAGAGAGAGCCAGCAGTGAAAAAATCCTAAATTTAGAGTGTATTTAGAGTACAAGTGAATGGACATTTATTTTTAAAGTAATCCTTCATTATAAACAAGACAAAATAAATTATTCTGGCCTCAACAGTACAATGGTGACTTCTGCTACAGCCACGTCTCCCCCAAACTCCTTAAACTGACTGATCACCATCTCCATAAGATAACACACTAACTATGCAGAATAACTGTGTGTGTGTGTGTGTGTGTCTATATTTGTGTATATTTGTGTGTGTGTGTGAGTGTGTGTGTGTGTGTGTGTGTGTGTGTGTGTGTGTGTGTGTGTCTCTATATGGTAACACACTAACTATGCAGAAGAACGTCATTCACCATTTAAAAAATATAAAATACTCCCCTTTAAGAGATTCTCACTCCATATTCAAAACACTGAAAATTCAATAAACTAAATATCCATACCAGACAGGAGCATCACCACAGCAACAGAGAGCAGACAAACCCCTTTAATCCACATCTTCAAACGCTGCTAGTGACCAACAAGCTCATTCAGGATCTTAACTATACAGAAGAAAATAATAATAATAAATAATACTATGAATAGCTTGGTTCTATATAGCGCCTTTCAAGTAACCCAAGGACGCTGTAAAATGCTCTTTTATATCCGCTCAACCTTCCAACGTGTAACAATGAGTGGACTATGAGATATGATCGTGTATATATACTGCAGATTCATGCTTAAAGAGGAACCACTAGTGTCGCGTGAAATGCTTTTTTATATCTGAAATCTTTCTGCGGAGGTAATGGTGACAGTGCAGGAGCGTGTAGAGAGACAAACACTCACACTTACACTAAGTTTTAAAAAAAATAATAATAATCATCTTGTTAACGTGATACTAATCTTGACTCTTGATGTATTTTCTTTGTTTTTACTATCTCTTAAAGGTGCAGTGTGTAATATGACATCATCAAGAAAGTTCTACAAAGTTCTAGAATGCAACGCTCCCTGGGTAACCCCACCCCTTTAGAATAATAACAGAAGCTACAGTGGCCTTCAAGGACAAGAACAATTCAAAATTTTAAACAATGCACCTGATGACATTCCAACTATGCCACTTTCAAGATGGCGGCACTAGGCCTTGGTCCAAAATATGCAGAAATATGGACATATATGAGACCCTTTCTAAGGGAAAAAATAATAATTAAAAACTTTTTTTTCAGCTATTATGCACTAAATTAAATGTACTTATGGATATTATAATTACTTTCTACAAAATCTGCTAGGAAATAAAACCCAAAATTCTACACACTGCAGGTTTAAATGCAATTATTAATGTCTAATCTTGATGTATTTCATGCCCCTGTAAAGCACTTTGAATGGCCTTAATTTTCTTAAGATTATTTTTGGGCATTATTTCTTTTATTAGACAGTGTGGAGAGACAGAGATGAAATGGGGCAGAGAGGGGGAATGACATGCAGAGAACGACCTGGGCTGGATTCTAACCCGGGTCTGCTGTGAAGAGGACATAGAAAAATAGTCCATCACATTTTAAAATCCATTCAACACGATTTAAAAACGAACAACTCTGCCATTACAAAAAATAATGTCACACAATTCAAAATGTATTTATTTTAATAATTTATTATATTACAGCGACATAAAATAAAATACAAAAAATAACTTAAAGTAAATCTCATAGTGTGATCATATTTAGTTCATACAGCATTGAGGTCCTCCACTGCATTTAACGACACATCCGGCACACATTGGACTTTTCCCTGTAGCGTGGAGAAAGAGAGAAAAGTTTAATTAACGGTTAGAATTACAATTTAAAGGTGCTACGAGGAACTTTTAAATATTTCTGAAACAGTCTCATTTTTCCTCTGATGATCATAAATGACATGTAACAGCAAACCAGACCATCAGTGCAAAGAATGCTATTTTTATATAGTTTTTCTTAATGCCTTTGTCATGGGTATACGCTCACTCTCAGGAACAACAGCTGGCGTAGTAAAAACACTACCGCTTTTGTCCAAAGGGCGGCGCTAGAGTTAACACACACAAAAAGTTCCTCTGAGCACATTTAAAAAAGAATCATGAAATAAGTGTTGATTTTTCTTTCAGTCCTTGGAGCAGCCACTAGGTGTCGCCATTCTCCACCAGGTCAGTATCGTGTGACTCAGAAACATTTGTGATGATAGGGTCTATTTCCAGAAGAGCCATAATTCAACTTTTCAACAAGTGCAGCCCTGATGCAAATATACAGCTCTGAAAAATATTAAGAGACCAGTCTGGATTTTTCTTAAATCTCCATCTCTACATAACTTAATGGAAATGCTTGTTGAAATGCTAATTAGGTAGAAATGTTGTCAGTAGTTTATATTATAAAACCAAAATGTTCATTCTACTCAAACATATGCCTATAACTAGTAAAACGAGAGACACTGAATATTTGGAGTGGTCTCTTCATTTTTTCCAGAGCTGTAGGCCTATATACGGTACTTTAAAAACAGTGTAGCTTTGGGGAAGCAGTACTGAGACCATTGACTTTGAATAAAATAGCAATAATACAGTGTTAAAATGCTCTGTTACAAGTACAAGATCTGCGTTCAGAAAAATCTTAAAAAATAAAAGTACAATTATCCGAAATTTTACTTAAAATATTTCAAATTAAAAGCTATTTACTACGTTATATACAGTCGGATAGTTTAATCTTTAAAATAGATTTATATTTTATTAACCATTATGTTTAGTGTTTCTCACCTTCTCTATCCTGGTTTTGAGCCAAACAGCATCTGGGCTGATGCACCACTGTATCCCTCTCTTGGTTGTTACCCTGGAAACAGACACACAACAATCAGACCATTTGAATAGTTTTATCATTATCTAATTTGTTTGGTTTTATTATAATTTAAAGGTGCAGTGTGTAATATGACATCATCAAGAAAGTTCTACAAAGTTCTAGAATGCAACGCTCCCTGGGTAACCCCACCCTTTAGAATAATAACAGAAGCTACAGTGGCCTTCAAGGACAAGAACAATTCTAAATTTTAAACAATGCACCTGATGACATTCCAACTATGACACTTTCAAGATGGCGGCACAAGGCCTTGGTCCAAAATATGCAGAAATATGGACATATACGAGACCCTTTCTAAGGGAAAAATAAATAATAAAAAATAAAAATCAGCTATTATGCACTAAATTAAATGTACTTATGGATATTATAATTACTTTCTACAAAATCTGCTAGGAAATAAAACCCAAAATTCTACAATGCAGGTTTAATTTTTCTGTATTATTTGGTAAACAAACAGGAATATTGTTTACATTTTGTTTATTTTTGTTTGTTTATACATATATACAGTTTCGTAAAAAAAATTAAGAGACCAGTCTGGATTTTTCTTAAATCTTCATCTCTACATTACTTATTGAAAATGCTCTTTAATGACAAAAAAATGTATTTGAATTTGGTAGAAATTTTGTCAGTAGTTTATATTATATTATAAAACCAAAATGTTCATTCTACTCAAACATATGCCTATAACTAGTAAAACAAGAGACACTGAACATTTGGAGTTGTCTCTTCATTTTTTCCAGAGCTGTATATTTTTTAATGCTGACAACAGGTTTTATTTATTATTATTATTATTATTATTATTATTATTATTATTATTATTATTATTATTATTATTATTATTATTATTATTATTATTATTATTATTAAGACAACAGGTTTTAAAGTGTGGCGTTGCTTACAGAAAGGCGTGGTGGTGGCAATCCCTCCGTGGCTTCTGCTCATAACACTCTCTGATTCTCGGTAACTTTCTGGAGCTGACGTTGTAACAGCAGGTTAAAGCAATGGGGTCCTGGGAGTCCACTGCAAGACAGACAGACAGACAGACAGACAGACAGACACACACACACACACACACACACACACACACACACACACACACACACACACACACACACACACACACACAACACACACACACACACACACACACACACACACACACACACACACACACACACACACACACACACACACACACACACACACACACACACACACACACACACACACACACACACACACACACACACACACACACACACACACACACACACACACACACACACACACACACACACACACACACACACACAAAGAGAGAAAATGTATTAAGGCGAGACACTTGTGAATGTTTTTCAGGGCCTTCAGTCACTGGTCAGTTTTGAGATGTTTTGTTTATTTATCTTCCATAACATGTCTTCTTTCATACTAGTATTATTCAAAAGGTCCAACATGTACATTCAGGTGTTCATTTGACTAAACCTTGTCTGTTTGCGTCTGTATATTTCTCCTATACAACCATCTTTAACGGACATTATCTCAACATTCTTTTATGGGTAGTAACTTAAGCTTTCCATAATCTTTCTTAGAACTATTCTGAAGGTTATTACAGAAGGATGTGTTCATGTGTTGTTCATTTTCTTGCTTTATACTATATTCTCATGTAAAAAAAATGCCCTAAAATGCATTTTTACAAACTTACATAGTATTTGTGATTTATAAAATGAAAAAAAAACGATGTATCCAAAAGCTGTTGGAACAACTTTGGACACTGTGGAAGTTGTAAAAATGAAATTAAGATTTTAACTCTTTCTTTTTGGTATTTAAACCTGCAGTGTGTAATATGACATCATCAAGAAAGTTCTACAAAGTTCTAGAATGCAACGCTCCCTGGGTAACCCCAACCCTTTAGAATAATAACAGAAGCTACAGTGGCCTTCAAGGACAAGAACAATTCTAAATTTTAAACAATGCACCTGATGACATTCCAACTATGACACTTTCAAGATGGCGGCACTAGGCCTTGGTCCAAAATATGCAGAAATATGGACATATATGAGACCCTTTCTAAGGGAAAAAATTATAATTCAAAAAAAAAAATTCAGCCATTATGCACTAAATTAAATGTACTTATGGATATTATAATTACTTTCTACAAAATCTGCTAGGAAATAAAACCCAAAATTCTACACACTGCAGGTTTAGAGAGATGCAAATCTATATTTTACCTTGTGATGCAGAGGAGAGCATGACCACAGCCAGGGTGAGCAGACAAACCCATCTGGTGCACGTAGAGAGAGACGCCGACATCTTTAAAACACTAAAAAGCCCCAAAAATTGTCCAAAATGACTCTGGTTCTTGGCTAAAAAACGGCCAAATTTGCCTGAAGTTTATTTGTGAATGAGGCAGAGATGGCTGATCTTATATACTGTAGGCTCACGGGCAACAAAAGAGGAACTGTTGCTGTCATGAGCAATGTTGCCTTCTGTATGGAAAGAATCATGCTGCAGACACACACAAACGCACGGTCAGAAACACACACACACACACACAGACACGAACACACACACACACACACATACAGAAACACACACACACAGACACATATTCAGAAATCGATGCCAGTACATGTTGATACACCACTACACTTGATAAAACACTCCATAAACTGGTGCAAAATATAGAGACATGACATGAAAAGACATACATTTTAGCCATATGTATTAAAAGCAAGGCAAGCTTATATATGTAGCTCAATTCAATTCATACACAAGTGCTTTACAGGGGCATACATTACAAATACATTCACAAAAATATATATTGAAATTGCATTTACAGTAAAAAAGTAACAATTAGAAAGCAGACATAGAATACTTTATTTTTTATTTTTAAAGAAGTTGCAGCAGACCTCAAGTTTTCTGGGAGTTTGTTCCAGATTTTTTGTAACTAAAAGCTGCTTCTACTTGTTTTAGACTCTGGGGACTGTAAGTAGACCTGTCCGTCCATCTGTCTGTCTGTCTGTCTGTCTGTCTGTCTGTCTGTCTGTCTGTCTGTCTGTCTGTCTGTCTGTCTCCTTGTTTAGTCCTAACTCTTGGGACTGTAAGTAGACCTGTCCCAGACGACCTAAGGGCTCTGGACGGTTCATAACGTATCAGCAGATCAGTAATGTATTTTGGCCCTAAACCATTTAGCGCTTTATAAACCAACATCAGTATTTTGAAATCAATTCTTTGAGTGACAGGAAGCCAGTGTAAAGACCTCAGAACTGGGGTAATGTGATCCACTTTTTTGGTCCTAGTGAGGACTCGAGCAGCAGCGTTCTGAATTAGCTGAAGCTGTCTGATAGATTTCTTAGGAAGGCCAGCAAGGACACTGTTACAGTAATCAAGTCTATACTAAAGGGCTCTGGAAGGTTCATAACGTATCAGCAGGTCAGAAAAAATGTAGAAATGTATTTTGGCCCTAAACCGTTCAGTGCTTGATAAACCAACAGAAATATTTTTGAAATCATCACACTAAATTTCCATTAAGATAAATATGATGACGTAATTATTTTCTTATAAACAACAACGTTAGAACAGTTTTCTTGGTACTTTGTGTGAGCAGGAAAAAGGGGAAACACCAAAAAGTCATTGGTCTGGGCAGGGAGGGACACTCTATTATTAACCGTAGACTGACAGACCAACAAACTATTCTTAGCATTCTCCGTTTACAAAAATAACATTTGAAAAACAGTCATAACGGCATGAGGCGCGCGCTGCTGAAGGCACTGGAAGAGGAGATACTCTTTTTTGACTTGTATAGGCCTATTGTATATTTTCATGTTTCTTTCTTGGCATTCAGTCTGTGGAAAACGAAGGAAGAATTTCATCGTATGACTGAGAACACGTTTCTTATTGTGCATATGACAATAAACACTTTGAATTGAATTGAATCTGAATCAATCTATATTTCTGTGCCTCTAAAAGGTTTAAATGTTTATAATGTGTTTTAACATTTTGACATGTTGAATAAATTGACTTTTAACTAATAAAACAGTTTTTTTACAGTATTTTTATGACTTTAAAAAAAAAATATTAACCTTAATTTATTCAGGTAAAGCCAATTGAGACCGGAGACTCCTTTTGCTTTAAGAATTCCCTTATTGGTCATCAAATTGCAGATACATTTTCAGTCAGTAGAATCATTTTCCCACTAATTGTTGCAGCTCTACGGTAAATGATTAACAAGATTAGCACATAGCTCAAATGTGTAGACACAACCCTGAAAGTGGAAAATCCCTTCTAGTCAGCAGCGTCAAGTCAGGAGTGATTGTGAGATACAGAAAACTAAAAGTGTGTGTGTGTGTGTGTGTGTGTGTGTGTGTGTGTGTGTGTGTGTGTGTGTGTGTGTGTGTGTGTGTGTGTGTGTGTGTGTGTGTGTGTGTGTGTGTGTGTGTGTGTGTGTGTGTGTGTGTGTGTGTGTGTGTGTGTGTGTGTGTGTGTGTGTGTGTGTGTGTGTGTGTGTGTGTGTGCGTGTTGAAGAGTAAGAGGGCGAGGCTGTATAGTCCATGCAAAAGTGGGCTGTCGAAACATTTCCTCTTTTCCATCTTTAGACAATTTGACTGCATTATTTATTTTCCCCGCTAGATGGCGACCAAGGTTAGAGGAACACTGGCCTGTAATAGCTGCCTGTCTGTCGTTGCTAAATGTCGGCATGTCATGCTTTCTTTCTACCAGTAGAGGGAGTCATGTACTTTATAAGGTATAGGCTATGTCAAAGGCCCACACCAAAAATATATACAGCATATATACAGCTCCGGAAAAAATGAAGAGACCACTCCAAATGTTCAGTGTCTCTCGTTTGACTATTTATAGGCATATGTTTGAGTAGAATGAACATTTTGGTTTTATAATATAAACTACTGACAACATTTCTACCAAATTCCAATACATTTTTCATCATTAAAGAGCATTTTCAATAAGTAATGAAGAGATGAAGATTTAAGAAAAATCCAGACTGGTCTCTTCATTTTTGTATATTGTATATATTGTATATTTATGTCCATAGAGTGTAAATGTGGTTAATATTGTTTAATATCACGTGAAAAAGTTTCTCCGTTTAACCATTTTCTGATGTGTGCGGCACTATTTGCTCCATTCGGAAACTTCTGCAAACCTTTCTATGGCTAAACTGACCACATCCAGCAGGAGCTATTTTCACATAAGGTTTAACATGCAACTACACAGACACACACACACACACACACACACACACACACACACACACACACACACACACACACACACACACACACACACACACACACACACACACACACACACACACACACACACACACACACACACACACACACACACACACACACACACACACACACACACACACACACACACACACACACACACACACACTAATCACCATTAATCACTTCCTATGAGTATAACAGATGGGCATGACACAGCAGCTGCCCTAGTGTGCCATGTGTACCGAAACCATTAGTAAAACCAGAAATGCTGATGTCAACACTAATATCTGTGAGCACATGACCCAGTCACCCTTACGAAACTCTGTATGATTTGGCATAATTATTTCCTCTTTTTTTCCCATTTAATTGTCTATTTGTTTCTATTGGGTTTGTGTCTGTTTATTTATTTATTTTAATTACATTTTTTTTTGGCTTTTTTATATATTTGTTTTGTTAAAGTTTTCGATGTGTTTGTTTGTTTAAATTGATTAAATATATAATAATTTCTTCCCCTTTTTTAAATTTAATTTTCTATTTGTCACCATTGGTTTTATGTCTGTTTATTTATTTATTTTAATTATATATTTTTTTGTCTTTTTTTATATAGGCCTATTTGTTTTGTTAGGTTTGCAATGTATTTATTTGTTTAACTTTAAAATATATAATAATTACTTCCCCTTTTTTATTTTTTTATTTTTTTTCTATTTGTTTTCTGTTTGGTTATATATTTATTTATTTTAATAAAAAAAAATTGTCTTTTTTTTATATATTTGTTTTGTTAAAGTTTGCGGTGTATTTATTTGTTTAACTTTAAAAATATATAATAATTACTTCCCCTTTTTTTTAGCAGGTTTTTTTTCACACTTAAAAGCAGAAAGGCCAGAGAGGAAGTCTGTGGTTTTGAAGGAAATCTTCTACATCCGAACTCAGAGAAACCACAACGTCACAAGTTTGGTTTTCCACTGTGAACATTGTGACACTTTTTCTAAATCTTCT
>CM047525.1:24755715-24763215 GCA_026122265.1 Ammodytes dubius
GTACGACGGTGACCAGACAGGAGATAACTGAACCCATCACTGGCTATGTGGTGCAGCGCGCACATCCTCCGTGTGTCCGAGCTGTCATGTGAGTAAACAGAGCCAATTCTGTGTGTACAAGATATAAAAAAATCACAATAATGATGATAGAAAATGTGCAACGAGGAACCTTTTAAATATTTCTGAAACAGTCTAATTTTTTCATCTGATGATCATGAATGACATGTAACAGCAAACGAGACCATCAGTGCAAAGTTTAAAGAATGCTATTTTTATATAGTTTTTTCTTAATGCCTTTTGTCATGGGTATACGCTCACCCAGGAACAACAGCTGGCGTGGTAAAAACACTACCGCTTTTGTCCAAAGGGGGGCGCTAGAATTAACACAATTTAAAAGTTCCTCGTAGCACCTTTAAATATTAATTGATCTATTGGCCCTTCACCAAAGTCACACTGGTTTGTGTTTTTTAGTCAAATGAAAAGTTTTCTTTCAAAGGTTTTTTTATTAAATCGCAGAGTAGCAAGCAAAGCAACTGCAGTAGAATGGATTATACATTTTTTCCCCTTTTTTTCCCCCCGAACATACCCCACCCATATCCCACCCTCACACCCAATTACAAACAATCCTGCATTAAGAAATTAGTACACAAAATAATACATAATGTTAAATGAAAAGTTGTAATGTCTCGTTTGTTTCTGTCTCTGTTTGCAGCTTTCAAACAGACTCCGGTTTGTTCTGCAGTCATGTGAAGGCTCCATGGGTTGGCCCCAAGATCAGGGCATTCGAGTGAGTTTATTATATTTATCACTAGGCCTTTGCTACACACACACACACACACACACACACACACACACACACACACACACACACACACAAAAAGCGCGCGAACACACACACACACTTACACACACACACTCACACAAACACACACACAAAAAGCGCACGAACACACACACACACACAGGCTATACTTGTGAGGACATTCATTGACATAATGCATTTCCTAGCCCCTTACCGGTTTATCCTAACTTAAAAAACATTACAACTTTTTGCCCAACCCACACCCACACACCCACACCCACACCCACACCCACACACACACACACAAAACACACACCAAATCCCAAACTTATTGTCTCTAATTTAATTTTTTTTACAATTTTTTTCTCCCAGGAAAGCTAAAGCTCAGGCCACTGCTGCTGCTTCATCTGTGGCTCCAACGTCTCCTGTCTCTCTGCTCTCCATCATAACATCCACTGCCTCCATCTCTCCATCCTCCACACCTCCATCTCCATCCCTCCATCAACCATCTCTCCATCAACTACACCTCCATCAACCATCCCTCCATCCACCATCCCTCCATCAACTACACCTCCATCATCCTCTCTTCCATCTATCCGTTCTACGTCCCAGACGATTCCCCTCTGGGTGAAAGCTTCTCCGATTCCGCCCCTGTATCAACATCTGTCCCATCCACGTCTGAAGAAATGCTGCTGGAGAAACCTACTCAGAAAGTGACAACGAGTGATTTAAACTTTATTTAAAACAGGGACAATGAGAGAGAGAGAGAGAGGAGAGAGAGAGAGAGAGAGAGAGAGAGAGAGAGAGAGAGAGAGAGAGAGAGAGAGAGAGAGAGAGAGAGAGAGAGAGAGAGAGAGAGAGAGAGAGAGGAGAGAGATAGATAGATAGATAGATAGATAGATAGATAGATAGATAGATAGATAGATAGATAGATAGATAGATAGATAGATAGATAGATAGATAGATAGATAGATAGATAGATAGATAGATAGATAGATAGATAGATAGATAGATAGATAGATAGATAGATAGATAGATAGATAGATAGATAGATAGATAGATAGATAGATAGATAGATAGATAGATAGATAGATAGATAGATAGATAGATAGATAGATAGATAGATAGATAGATAGATAGATAGATAGATAGATAGATAGATAGATAGATAGATAGATAGATAGATAGATAGATAGATAGATAGATAGATAGATAGATAGATAGATAGGTTAAAAAAAAAGATTTTCCAGCTGTATTCCTGCAAAGACGAAATATGTCTAGAAGTTATAACGACTATGGTCTCAAGTACTGAAGCAAACGAAATATGGTTGAAATAGCACCTTACTGTAAGAATGTTATCATTTAGAATTATTTATTTATGTTGAATTTTTAGTTTATTTCAAAGCATACTTGGCTCAGCAAGTTAAATTATTTATTTGATTAATTAAGTTAAGTTAACAGGGCTGATACAAAAAAAAGTATCCATGTATTTATTACCAAGTGTTTTGAAGTTACTGTGATGAGTGTAATGTCTTATTTTAGCACAATGCATCTTGGGTAAGAAAAGGGAACTCTTTTTGTTTGTTTTAGATAAAGTGTTTTAAAACTATTTATTTTATTTTATTTTATTTTATTGAAAACTTGTGGCAACGATTCAACTAAAGCAGAAGTTGTGCAACTATGAAAACATTGTATTGCTCAGAAATAAAAGTTGCTCATGTGATCCTGAATCCTGTGGTCATTTGTTTTGCTACTCTGACTTGTTTCTCTTGTCTATGGTACCCACCATCTCTACCATTGTGTCCTTGAGCAAGACACTTAACCCCAAACTGCTCCAGGGGCGCTGTACTGCGGTTGACCCTGCGCTCTGACCCCCTCCGAAGTGTGGTAACTTGAGAGGGGATATGCGAAAAGACAAATTTCAATGTGCCTCATGTACAACTGACAAATAAAGATAACTTAACTTAACTTAACTTAACATGCAAACACAATAAGCTTTAAGCGGTCTCCTATGAGTTTATACTCTATAACGGCACTAATCATTGATTATCGATTAAACCTGCAGTGTGTAGAATTTGGGGTTTTATTTCCTGGCAGATTTTCTAGAAAGTAATTATAATATCCATAAGTACATTTAATTTAGTGCATAATAGCTGAAAAAAAAGTTTTGAATTATTATTTTTTCCCTTAGAAAGGGTCTTATATTTTGGGTTTTATTTCCGAACAGACTTTGTAGAAAATAATTATAATATCCATAAGTACATTTAATTTAGTGCATAATAGCTGAAAAAAAGTTTAGATTTTTTTTTTTTTCCCTTATAAAGGGTCTCATATATGTCCATATTTCTGCATATTTTGGACCAAGGCCTAGTGCCGCCATCTTGAAAGTGGAGTTGGAATGTCATCAGGTGCATTGTTTAAAATTTAGAATTGTTCTTGTCCTTGAAGGCCACTGTAGCTTCTGTTATTATTCTAAAGGGGTGGGGTTACCCAGGGAGCGTTGCATTCTAGAACTTTGTAGAACTTTCATCAAACAGAAGCTACAGTGGCCTTCAAGGACAAGAACAATTCTAAATTCTAAACAATGCACCTGATGACATTCCAACCAACATGGATGCCTCCATAAGATCTACCCTCTCAATGTACAAAATGTAATATTAATATTTGTAATTCTCCGCTTAAACCTGCAGTGTGTAGAATTGTGGGTTTTATTTCCTAGCAGATTTTGTAGAAAGTAATTATAATATCCATAAGTACATTTAATTTAGTGCATAATAGCTGAAAAAAATTTTTTGAATATTTTTTTTCCCTTAGAAAGGATCTCATATATGTCCATATTTCTGCAAATCTTGGACCAAAGCCTAGTGCCGCCATCTTGAAAGTGTCATAGTTGGAATGTCATCAGGTGTATTGTTTAAAATTTAGAATTGTTCTTGTCCTTGAAGGCCACTGTAGCTTCTGTTATTATTCGAAAGGGGTGGGGTTACCCAGGGAGTGTTGCATTCTAGAACTTTGTAGAACTTTCTTGATGATGTCATATTACACACTGCACCTTTAAGAGGATTATTCAGATTATTGGCAGAGGTGATTTTACACCAATGAGGACATATTTATGAATGAGGATATTGATTTGAGCTAATAAATTACTTAAAATGTTACACAGTGCCCCTTTAAAGAATCTCAGCAATCTGGTGCAATGTCCTGGGTGTGTCAGCAACTACTCAACACAAAAGAAAGAGAATGCAGGGATACTGTTTGTGATACGGAAGGTCCGTGTTGTGACATGTGTCTGTGTCATTGGGGTGGAGCACACTATGACCAAGTAGCAAGTCCTGTCTACAGTGATTACAGAAGTCTTCATGACAGAAACGCCACTTCCTCGAAATGTGAACAGTTTCGTATTAAAGGAAAATTGTCTCATTCATCCAAGAAATGAGCGATGATTGGTTGGAAATGAGGCAGTTTCACACTTTACTTTTTTGTTAAACGTGGAGTCAGTGATTCTGGAGAACGCTTGTTGTCAAATTCACTTTTTTGTCAAAATCTAACATGCAGAGAACGACCTGGGCTGGATTCTAACCCGGGTCTGATGTGAAGAGGACAGAGACTCTATGGGTGGGGTGGGTGGGGGTATAGGGGGGAGGGGGGGGGGAATCTAACCACTACACACGAGCGCATTTCGATCAAGTTATAAACGCTATTGGTAGGAAAAGAGGCCGATTTAAGATAAACCTTAAACCAGTTTGCATCAGTGTTTTCTGATATACATATTCAAAACTTTTTTTTCATAGTTCAGACTTTAATAAACATAACGTAGGATATCCTAAAAATTCGACCGGATTCCTTTATCATAGAAATAAATGATCTAAGGGTTTGGGGATACAGAGAAAGTCTGGGAAGGTCTTTGAATTTTTGATTTTGATTTATTAGGATTAAGAGCTAGCAAAAATAAAAAATATATATAATAGGCCTTTTACAACAATAAGACACAACAATATGATTAAAAACATCAGAGTTACAGATAACTATAACAAAATAAAATAAAGATATTTCTGCTGGAAGTTAAGGGTGACCTCCGGCCTACAAGGGATTCCTAACACTCCTCACTTTAAAAATGTCAAGAAAAAATCCGTGACTTCATTTTCCCAAACGAAAAACGCTCTGATGAAAGAAAGTGCTTCCGAATTCTTTTTTTTTCTTTTTTGTTATTCAATGGAAAATCCCATGTAAGCAGCAGCAGGCAGTTGGTCATTCATAAACATGTTGAAATATCCGGATAACCGTCGGAAGATGACACACAAACCGGAGGGGAACACTTCTGCTTTCTGCGGTCTTTAAATATCCGATGTCTGTAGACGATTTTCAGTTCACCAAGAAGCTCCAGCTCCAAGAAGGACCAGCTAGCTATAGATTAATTTATTCACTATTTATCCTTTAGTTTTGTATTTAAGGTTTTAATATTTTTGTGAAAATGGTTAAGTGTGGAAGTCAACTGAACAGTGCGCTTGTTGTCGCTCTCGTCCTGATGGTTGCAGTGGTGAAGTGTGGATCAGGTAAGAATATGCGTTTGATTAAAGTGTGTGTGTGTGTGTGTGTGTGTGTGTGTGTGTGTGTGTGTGTGTGTGTGTGTGTGTGTGTGTGTGTGTGTGTGTGCGCGCAAAATAATTTTGTCGTTATTTAAAGGCAAAGTATGCAGTATGTTTTGCTATTTTTCAAACAGTTTTGATAGAAGTAATTTTTAATGAGTGTATAAATCGCTTTAAAATATGTAAAGCGCTTTGGGGCTGAGAAAATCGGCTAGAAAAGCGCTATATAAGTCAAGTCCATTTACCATTTACCATTTAAAATAAAATGTATTCTTTTATGACCTAGAACTACAATCTCGCCTTTGACTTATAGTTACAAGTTATCTAGAGATTGAGTCTTAATACCATTCATTTAACTGCATGTATGGTCACATGGGCAGTATTTTTTAATGCTGTAACTTATTTGAAAACTATTTTTTTTAACTTTCTTTCTTTGTGTAAGTTTTTAGTAATGTCTTATGCACTATGTCCCATTATTTATACTGTTTATAATTCTATTTATCTGAGCAAATTAGAATATTCAATGTTTTATTTTATTTTTGTAATTTTATTATGTTAAGTTCTTAAAAAAATTTTAATCCCGGTAAAGGTTTTTTTTTACTGGGAGTTTTTTCTCAGCCGAGCTAAGGGTGTAAGGGCAGGGTGTCATATTGTATCATATTGTATGAAATGTAAAGCCCACTGAGACAAATGTATTTGTGATTTTGGGCTATACAAATAAAACTGATTTGATTTGATTTGTAAAATGTACTTTATTGTTTAAAATTTTAATTATTTATTTAAAAAAAAAATTTAATCTTTAATTTTTTGTATTTATTTTTAACATTTACTTTATTTCCAAATGTATTTTTTCTAACTCTTATCCGTGTTGTTCCTCCAGCTGAGAAGCTAGCGACCTGCTGTAAGACGGTGAACAGACAGGAGCTAACTGAACCCATCACAGGATACTTGGTCCAGAAGGCAAACCACAACTGTGTCAATGCTGTCATGTGAGTAAACATATCAATGCTGTGTGTGAGCATTGCTTTTTAAAATGGAAAGCATGTCTGTTGTACACTGGCAATGAATAAGGAGACCTACAATTGTCTGTGTATTGGAATGCATCTTAGTTGGCCTACATACTCAAGGTTAAATTACATATAAATGATGATTGTTCTCATAACAAAAGAGCCTTGAAAATTTGAGTTTTATTATACTACTCAGGTCAGTCTGTATTTTAGACGAAAAGAGTGTAAAGTTCTAATGTTAAACTTTTTATTTTGTCTTTTTTTGCAGTTTTCAAACAGAGAGCGGTCTGTACTGCAGTTATGTGAAGGCTCCATGGGTTCTCCTCAAGATCAGGGCATTCGAGTGAGTATATTATAAGAGTTGATTTCACACACACAGCCACACCACACACACACACACACACACACGGCCACACACACACACACACACACACACACACACACACACACACACACACACACACACACACACACACACACACACACACACACACACACACACACACACACACTCAGTCCTTCAATCCCAAACTTATTGTCTAATATATTTCTCTTTTTTTCTCCCAGGAAAGCCAAAGCTCAGGCCACTGCTGCTGCTTCATCTGTGGTTCCAACGTCTCCCGTCTCTCTGCTCTCCATCATAACATCCACTGCCTCCATCTCTCCATCAACCATCCCTCCATCTTCCATCCCTCCATCAACTACACCTTTATCATCCTCTCTTCAATCTATCCATTCCACATTCGAAACCGATTTCCCTTTGGGTGAAAGCTTCTCTGAAAATGACTTTGAGTAGACGAGCGCCTTCCTTCCCAACCTCCAACTTAGACTATAGATTACTTCCTCCTGCCTTTAAAGGAGCTACGAGGAACTTTGAAATATTTCTGAAACAGTCTCATTTCTCCTCTGATGATCATAAATTAACATGTAGCAGCAAACGAGACCATCAGTGCAAAGAAAGCTAATTTATTTTTATATAGTTTTTCTTGATGCCTTTGTCATGGGTATACGCTCACCCAGGAACAACAGCTGGTGTAGTAAAAACACCTGCTTTTTGTCCAAAGGAGGGCGCTAGAATGAACACACACTGAAAGTTCCTCGGAGC
>CM047525.1:24768215-24775715 GCA_026122265.1 Ammodytes dubius
AAAATCAGCTATTATGCACTAAATTAAATGTACTTATGGATATTATAATTACTTTCTACAAAATCTGCTAGGAAATAAAACCCAAAATTCTACACACTGCAGGTTTAATATAAATATTTATAATTCTGTGTTTTCAGTGCGCCACCCGTCCAAAGGCTATGTCCCTCTGTGCTGTGATAGGACCAGCAGAACTGATATCAGTGCAGACGTGACTGGAGACACATACACCACACAGAAGGCCGAACATCCCTGTGTCAAGGCTATCATGTAAGTTAATACATGTCTGTCTGTCTGTCTGTCTGTCTGTCTGTCTGTCTGTTTGTCACTCACTCACTCACTCACTCACTCACTCACTCTTTCTTTTTTCCCTCCAGATTCACAACCAGACATGGCAAGGTCTGTGTTGATCCCAATGCTGAGTGGGCCAAAAATCGTAAGCCACACACACACACACAAACACAGATGCACGCATGCACACACACACACACACACACACACACACGCACAGACGCATACACACACACAGACGCATACACACACACACACACACACACACACAGTAACAAACATGCACACACACACAGATGCACGCATGCTTGCATACACACACACACACAGACACACACACACACTAATGCTCTTTTTTCTCTCTCTCTCTCTCTCTCTCTCTAGTCACGTCCTCAATGACAAAGGTGTGAAGATTCGCCGCTCGTCTGAGCAAAACCTTTTCCTGTTGAAAGCCCCTGCACCAGCCACACACACACACACTGAGACACGCATTTCACACTCATATAGTCTGATTAGAAACAATGCATTAGGTTAAAGCTAGAGTGCGTAACTTCTGTTGAGGCCCCATTGAGGAATTCTGAGCTTATAGCCTAAATCTCCCTCGATTTCACGTACATAAAACCAACATTAATACACTCAACATGTGTATGAAAAAATACATAAAATACAGAGCAACCTCCTTTGTACATGGCAGCATTGATTCTAAAGCTATAGTGCGTAACTTCTGTACTATGGTGGTTTAGGGCCAAAATACAAAATACTGATATGCTGATACGTTATGAACCGTCCAGAGCCCTTAGGTCGTCTGGGACAGGTCTACTTACAGTCCCAAGAGTTAGGACTAAACAAGGAGAAGCAGCTTTTAGTTTTTATGCACCAAAAATCTGGAACAAACTCCCAGAAAACTTGAGGTCTGCTGCAACTCTCAGCTCTTTTAAATCGAGTCTGAAGACTTTTTTGTTTCCATTTTAACCTGCAATTTTTATTTTATTTGCTTCTTTTATTCGCTTTTAAATGTTTTATAATGTGTTTTATGTATTCTAATCTTGCCCCTGTAAAGCACTTTGAGTGGCCTTGTGTCTGAATTGTGCTATAGAAATAAACTTGCCTTGCCTTACTACTTACTTTTGTTCTGTCGGTGCATCTACATGAGGTAAAGCCTTCGGTGATGGCACATGGATGTTATAACTTCTGCTGTACATCCAGGTTTTTTTCTTAGCAGTAGAATCAACAACTTAAACATTTCTTGGGCTCTTCTTGAGGATTTTTCTGAGCTCCAATGTCAGGGTGGGGGGGGGGGGACACCAGTTTGTAAACACTGCCATACTGAGAAATATAGAGAGAGTTTTGTGGAGCTGATAATAGGCTTAATCAACTTTGTGTCAACTCGTTTGGTGATGGCTTGAAAGTAACCGACATTCATTTATATTAAAAAGTTACGCACTATAGCTTTAATAATTAGCCTACTCTGCACTGCCGTGTCACTGTCCACTGTTAATTTTTTTTTACTGTTCACGTACCTGTAAAGACTCGGCGTGTTCTGCTCATCATCCATAGAGAGGTTAGGAGTTGCGGCTTTTCATCGTTCCGTTGACACACACACACACGCACGCACGCACGAACGCACGCGCACACACGCACACACGCACACACACACACACACACACACACACACACACAGATAAAAACGTGTTCTCACTTCTTCTGTATGAGTAACTGTGTAGCTATTTGCTTTTTTTCTATTATTAAACTAACTTAAACTATCCGAGTCTTTCAACTTAACCTGTATAAAATTACGTGACATTTTAACCCCCATCATTTAACATGAACCCTTTATAAAGCTGTTTGGACATATGCCCCCCCTCACACACACACACACACACACACACACACACACACACACACACACACACACACACACACTCTCTCTCTCACACACACACACACACACACACACACAAGCTGTCATTGCCTCTGAAACGCTCGCTTATCTCCAAGCTGCTGAAAAGCTTCACGCTCCAAAGTAAACACAACCGCGACCAAGAAAGTCAATAAAAAGTCTCGACACGATATATTTGTTTCACGTTGGAGTTTGTTTACTTCTGTTTATTAACGCTCTCACTTCCTGGTTGACCTCTGACATCATTGTGACATCACGGGTCATATGGGCCTACAGGCTGTGGGGTCGGAGTGAACTGTCAAGTGCAGTTAAAACACACACACACACACACACACACACACACACACACACACACACACACACACACACACACACACACACACACACACACACGCATACAGTCACACATACACACAGTCACACACACACAGTTTAGTCTTTGCCAATAGAAATATAAACAACAGGTGTTCACAGTTTAAGCCATTATGATCTAAACACACACAAATCCATCTATCTATCTAGCTGTCTGTCTGTCTATCTATCTATCTGTCTATCGATCTATCTATCTATCTATCTATCTATCTATCTGTCTGTCTGTCTATCTATCTATCTATCTATATATCTAAAAATCCATCCATCCATCTCTCTCTGTGTCTGTCCGTCTGTCCATCTGTCTATCTGTCTGTGTGTGTGTGTCTGTGTGTGTGTGTGTGCGTGTGTATGTGTAAAACAAACAGAACTCAGTCGTTATAGTAAAAAGCTTTAAACATTAAGTACATCATACAACATGAAAAGTAACTATTTTACATTTGTGTTGAAGAGCTTATAAATCTCCCTCTACCTCACATTCATAAACCAACAATAATAGTATACACTCAAAATATGTATAAAAAAGACATAAAATACAGAACATCCTCCTTTGTACATGGCAGCTATGAATATAGGCAAGGCAAGGCAATTTTATTTATAGAGCACATTTCAGGCACAGGGCCACTCAAGGTGCTTCACAGGGTTAAAATCAAATAAAGAATACAAATACAAAAAAGGAACAAATTTAAAACATGGATAAAAATATTTTACCAAAAAAAATAAAAATAAAATAAAAAAATTACAGGTTAAAAGGGAAACAAGAACGTTTTGAGACCCGATTTAAAAGAGCTGAGAGTCTCAGCGGACCTCAGACTCTCTGGCAGTCCGTTCCAGACATTGGGCGCATAAACGCTGAATGCCGCCTCTCCCTGTTTAGTCCTAGCTCTGGGGACTTTTAAAAGACCTGTCCCTATAAAGCTATAGTGTGTAACTTCTTGAAATAACAGTGAACCCAGAGAGTTGGTCCAATGCAAATACACTTGAGAGAACCACATTCATACCTTCATTTTGACACAAAAAGATACATCAATAAAACAAAAAAATATCAATGGACGATCGATGTTTATATGAGATACAGTAACATGTGGGGTAATTCATAAATGTTATATTCTGTTTGGGACAGTGGTTCCCAATATGCACTGTAACAATTACAAAGTTATGGAAACGCAAATGTACAAAATTCTCAACACACACACACACACACACACTCACTCACTCACTCACTCACTCACTCACTCACTCACTCACACACTCACTCACTCACTCACTCACTCACTCACTCACTCACTCACTCACTCACTCACTCACTCACTCACTCACTCACTCACTCACACTCACACACACAACACACACACACACACACACACCACACACACACACACACACACACACACACACACACACACACACACACACACACACACACACACACACACACACACACACAACACACACACACACACACACACACACACACACACACACACACACACACACAACACACACACACACACACAACACACACACTGTGGTCAGAGCGCAGTGGTTTCAGTCTGCAGAATGGACTGGGCTCGTGAGTTCCTGGGCTGGTGGTGTGAGTTGCCGTCTCCGTGGCGACTGAGTGACATGGCAGACGGTCTGTAGTCGCGTCTGACGTAACGTTTGAGTGACAGGCTCCTCCAAGTCCGCTTCAGCTCACCCTGCACCTTTAACACACCACAGAAGAAGAAGAAGAAAAACCTTTAATACACCATAGAAGAAGAAGAAGAAAAACCTTTAATACACCATAGAAGAAGAAGAGCAGCTTTAATACACCAGCAAAGAAGAGTGGCAGGGATTTTTTTATTAAATCTTTAAAAAAATTCTAAAATGAATATGTTTTGAACAATACAGGAGAATCAAATCAGTTTTATTTGTATAGCCCAAAATCACAAATACATTTGTCTCAGTGGGCTTTACATTTCATACAATATAATATATGATACAATATGACACCCTGCCCTTACACCCTTAGCTCGGCTGAGAAAAAACTCCCAGTAAAAACCCTTTACTGGGATTAAAAAAAAATTGAAGAAATCTCAGGGAGAGAATAATGTGTGTTCCCTTACCTCACTGTTGAGGAAACAATACAGCACGGCAACCACTAGACCCTGAAACACATATAGTGATTACGCATCTCATAGTTCTGCAAAAAGAAAGATTGTAAAGCCTGATTTATACTTGTGCGGTACCGCGTGCGCAGAGCCTCCACGGAGCCGCAGAGAGCCTGTGCGGTGGCCTCAGACCCCCGCAGAGCTGGGTCGCATACCAACTGAAACATGTGACTACGCGCCAGATGCCGCAGACGCCGCAGAGGTTTGGTTGGGCATCAAAGCAACAAGGAGGGATTTCAACAGCACAGGAGCTCTTCCTCATTATCATCAAACTCTAAATCTTCCAGTTTTTCATTTGTTCAGTAACGGATTTCGCCGATTTACATCAAAAGTGCGGCGTGCAATCTGCCACACGGGCGAAACTACTGTCAACGGTTCATGAGAACGTTTGGTGTCCGTGCTACCCAGCAGAGAACGCAGAGGAGTAAAGCCACACAAGTATAAATCAGGCTTAAGAGGGGACACTGTAGGTGAGCAGGTTATAAATGTAAACTTATAGATAGATATTATCATGGAACTTTGCCAGTTGATAACTTACATTAAAACTATTATATTTTGTGTAACAATTATGTTCAGGAATGTTTGAATAAATATGTAAATTCGGTGATACCTGTGTGGTGTGTGTGTGTGTGTGTGTGTGTGTGTGTGTGTGTGTGGTGCGTGCGTGCGTGTGTGTGTGTGTGTGTGTGTATGTGTGTGTGTGTGTGTGTGTGTGTGTGTGTGTGTGTGTGTGTGTTTACCTGGAAGGAGCCCAGTCCCAGCTCAAAGAAGATCTTGACGTGTTTCATGTTCTTGTCGGCGGGATCCATCAGATAGACGAACACCACGTAGTTTATACCGAACAGAGGGATGAGAAGCAGGGTCGACTTAGCCAGACGTCTGCAGAGACGGATGTTGATGGAGGGAATGAGATGATGGAGAGGGTGAGAGAGAGAGAGAGATGGATGGAGGGATGGAGGGACAGAAATACAGAGGCAGGAAGAGAGAGAAAGAGAAAGAGAAAGAGAGAGAGAGGGAGAGAGAGAGAGATGGATGGAGGGAGGGATGGAGGGATGGAGGGACAGAAATACAGAGGCAGGAAGAGAGAGAGAGAGACAGAAGGAGAGGGGGAGAGGGAGAGAGAGAGAGAGAGATGGATGGATGGATGGATGAAAGGAGCAGGAAATACAGAGGCAGAGAGAGGGAGAGAGAGAAAGGGATAGAGATTTTTGGATTATTTTGTAAACCTTTATTTTTTAGTATTTTTCTCAACAATATATTACACACACACACACACACACAGGCACGCAGACACACACACACAGGAACGGGAACGCTCACACACACACACACAGGCACACACACAGGCATGCAGACACACACAGGAACACACACACACACACACACACACACAGACACACACACAGTATTACTGACTAAAGGTGCTACGAGGAACTTTTGAATATTTCTGAAACAGTCTCATTTCTCCTCTGATGATCAGAAATTACATGTAAAAGCAAACGAGACCATCAGTGCAAAGAATGCTATTTTTATATAGTCTTTCTTAATGCCTTTGTCATGGGTAATACGCTCACCCAGGAACAACAGCTGGCGTGGTAAAAAAAACACTACCGCTTTAGTCCAAAGGGGGGCGCTAGAATTAACACACACTGAAAGTTCCTCAGAGCATGTTTAACTTAGGTTGCGTTCCGAATCGCATACCCTTTCTTTTTTCTATTCTACATAGTACATCTGACGATAAAAAGAATCTAGTTGGGACATACTTTTCTCTCTTATTTCATCATAACATTGCACCTTGATCTTGCCTCTTACTTTTATATCCATCGCATCCCCGTTTGTTTTCATATGGAGGCTTTGTCGATGTTACGTCACTTAACATGCGCACTGGATTGTGGGTCAGAATCGCCCAAATAAGGATGCACTTTTCAACACTAACAATCTTGGCCGCATGAAGTAGGACATCCGGGTACTTCTAACCATCCTAAATCTGGCCACAAGAATCGGGACATCCTAAATCTTTTTTCTACCGTACTATATAGTAGAAAGTATGCGATTCAGAACGCAACCATAGCGTTCAGAGAGCGTTACCTGTAATGCGTTTGTCCGTTGCCCCCGACATCAGTGCAGCGAAGCTTTTGCACCAGGATACGAATGATACTGATAAACATTATGAAGTTGATCTAATAGAAATACACAAAACAGACAAAAATAAATATTTAAAGCACTGGAAAATGTTAAGATTTTTTTATCTATTTTTCTTCCATATCATGTCTTCTTTCATACTAGTGTATAAATCAAAAGGTCCAACATGTACATTCAGGTGTTTATTTGACTAAACCTTGTCTGTTTGTGTCTGTATATTTCTCCTATACAACCATCTTTAACGGACATTATCTCAAGGTTTTTTTGTTTTTTTTCAATACTCTGAATCAAAAATCTCAACTTCTAAAGCACTTACATCGACTAAACTTTCCATAATCATTCTCAGCACTATTCTGAAGGTTATTACAGAAGGATTCTTTCTTATGTTGTTAATTGTCTGATTTATGAGACATTTAGTTTTTAAAAACATGCCGAAAATTACATCCATAAAATAATAAATCCTTAAAGGTGCAGTGTGTAATATGACATCATCAAGAAAGTTCTACAAAGTTCTAGAATGCAACACTCCCTGGGTAACCCCAACCCTTTAGAATAATAACAGAAGCTACAGTGGCCTTCAAGGACAAGAACAATTCTAAAGTTTAAACAATGCACCTTTTTTTTTTTTTTTTTTTTTTTAAACCTTTA
>CM047525.1:24783215-24785715 GCA_026122265.1 Ammodytes dubius
GTGTTGTGTGTGTGTGTGCGTGCGTGCGTGTACTTTTACAATTCATTTGTGAAAAGTACACATTTGTTAGTTGTTATAGTTTTTGGAAAGTGAGGACATTTAGTCCAGTTCTCACTTAGGGACAGGCCTTTAAAGGGCTGTTTGAGGGTTAACACTAGGTTTTAAGGACAGGCCTTTAAAGGGCTGTTTGAGGGTTAACACTAGGTTTTAAGGACAGGCCTTTAAAGGGCTGTTTGAGGGTTAACACTATAGGACAGGCCTTTAAAGGGCTGTTTGAGGGTTAACACTAGGTTTTAAGGACAGGCCTTTAAAGGGCTGTTTGAGGGTTAACACTAGGTTTTAAGGACAGGCCTTTAAAGGGCTGTTTGAGGGTTAACACTAGGTTTTAAGGACAGGCCTTTAAAGGGCTGTTTGAGGGTTAACACTAGGTTTTAAGGACAGGCCTTTAAAGGGCTGTTTGAGGGTTAACACTAGGTTTTAAGGACAGGCCTTTAAAGGGCTGTTTGAGGGTTAACACTAGGTTTTAAGGACAGGCCTTTAAAGGAGCTGTTTGAGGGTTAACACTAGGTTTTAAGGTTCAGGTATGAATTAGGTTTAGGGTTAGGCATTTAGTTTAGATGTTTTTTTTTAACCTTTATTTCTACAGGTAAATCCCATTGAGACCGGAAACTCTTTTGCAAGGGAGACCTGTTCCCATTTACACGTTACCATTCACACACACATTCATACACCGATAGCAGGCTAACTATCGACATTCACACGAGGCAAGGTGGGTGAAGTGTCTTGCCCAAGGACACAACAACCATGACACAGGTGGCAGGGCGGGGATCGAACCTCCAACCCTTTGATCATTGGCCGACCCGCTCTACCAACTGAGACATAGTCGCCCCAAAATAGTTAGTGTTAGGGTAAGGGGCTAGGGAATGCATTATGTCAATGAGTGTTCTCACAAGTATAGCTGTACAAACGTGTGTGTGTGTGTGTGTGTGTGTGTGTGTGTGTGTGTGTGTGTGTGTGTGTGTGTGTGTGTGTGTGTGTGTGTGTGTGTGTGTAGCTGTTATTTACGACCAGCGATGAAAGGGAGTCTACTAAAACATACCAAGACATTTAACAGAGAAGAGAGAGAGGCTCTTTCACAATAAAAGTATAAAACATTTCATCGCAAAACAGCACACACTCATCAGGCCGACACATAAAGACACATGGACATTAGAGAGAGTGTGTGTGTGTGTGTGAGTGTGTGTGTGTGTGTGTGTGTGTGTGTGTGTGTGTGTGTGTGTGTGTGTGTGTGTGTGTGTGTGTGTGTGTTGGTGCCTGGCGTTCATGGCTCTTGTCAAAATACAGTATAAACAACATTCCCCAAGTCTGACACAACATCTGGCAATAAACATTATATCTCCCTCTCTCACACACACACACACACACACACACATCTACACACACACACACACACACACACACACACACACACACACACACACACACACACACACACACACACACACAACACATTATATACATTTTGACATGCACTTCAACCAATAGAATGTAAATAGGAACATTTACTCAAGTAAAGAAACAGTGAATCATTGTGTTGATTGGTAGAACATGTTTCTAAATCAATGTTATGAAGATGCTTAAAGTGGTTTTTCTCTGTAAACGCATAGTGACACTCACACACGCTCTCTCTCACACACACACACACACACGCTCTCTCTCACACACACACACACCACACACACGCTCTCTCTCTCTCACACACACACAACACACACACTCTCTCTCTCACTGCCTCCGAACTTTGGCCATCGTAAAAATATGAAAAATATGAAAAATATCATAAAAGTCATAAAAATTAAATAAAACAAGAAATAGTATAACCATAAAAAGGTCATCAAAAGGGCACACACACACACACCCACTCTCTCACACACACACACACACACACACACACACACACACACACACACACACACACACACACACACACACACACACACACACACACACACACACACACACAAATGAATGCTGTTGTGGCTACAGCTGCGTCTATGCATCATATTGAGACACTTTCACTTAAAGATATTTCCATGTTTGGAGAGTTGTTCCTCTAGAGTGCGTCTATCTCTCCGTCTCTATTCTATCATTCTTCATTCTCTCCATCTCTCCCTCGTTCTTTTACAAATCCCTGTTTATTAATGTCATTCCATCTCTGGCTCTTATTATGCTATCTATCTATCATTCCCTCTTTTCTGCACATTTTTTAAAACTTTCTGTTTCTCCAAATTTGGGGATGTATCAAAATCGATGTCTTAAAAAGGTCCGTACTTTTTTTGTGTTCGCTGAAAGAAAATCTGGTTTTAATACACAGCAGCCCAGGCTCTGTAAACTGGTATTAGGCTCTGTAAACTGGTATTAGGCTCTGTAAACTGGTATTAGGCTCTGTAAACTGGTATTAGGCTCTGTAAACTGGTATTAGGCTCTGTAAACTGGTATT
>CM047525.1:24790715-24793215 GCA_026122265.1 Ammodytes dubius
ACGCCCTACCAACTGAGCTAAGGGCGCCCCCCCAAAAGCTTATCTTAAAAAAAAAACACACCACCATACACACTTGTACAAAAAGACTTTATACAGCGAGTGCACTGAAGACACACACACACACACACACACACTGACACACACACGTTTTTTCTTCCACACTGATTGTGATTTCAAAGAGAACCAGAAATTATGCACTTTTTGGGATCTTTCTGAGCTCCTGCACCAGTGTCAGGGAGGGGGGGACACCAGTTTGTAAACGCTGCCATACTGAGAAATACAGAGAGAGTTTTGTGGAGCTGATAATAGGCTTAATCAACTTTGTGTCAACTTGTTTGGCGATGTGCTTGAATGTAACAGACATTCATTTATATGGAAAAAGTTACGCACTTTAGCTTTAATACATGCACACAATTCAGTACACACACACACTCCAGAGAGTACACTGACCACACACACACACACACACACACACACACACACACACACACACACTGACCTCACTGGGTTGGTCTGAGTCGTTGGGCCAACAGGCGACGGTGATGTCGGGGTAGACGTCCGACCAACCTCTCTCTGTGCAGTTCCTGTTCATGTAACCTGAGACACACACACACACACACACACACACACACACACACACATACACACACACACACACACACACACACGCACGCACGCACGCAACACACACACACACACACACGCACGCACACACACACACACACACACACAGACACACACACACACACACACACACACACACACACACACACACACGTTATAGTCAAAATATCACTCGATTTGTATACATTTAAATTCATCTCTAAAAGTCAAGTCCATTTAGAAAAAGACAAAACTCACAAATCTAGCTCAGAAGGGTTCTATACCGCAAATCCTAACCCACAGAAAGTGAGTTTATTTAAAAAAAAAAAAATCTGATTTTCTTATGATATTTTCACCTTTATTAGACAGTTACATAGTGACAGAGGGGGAGGAGAGAGGGGGAATGACATGTAGAGAACGACCCGGGCTGGATTCTAACCCGGGTCTGCTGTGAAGAGGACTGAGACTCTATTGGGGGGGGGGGGGAATCTCCACAGCATCTATGCGTTTTATATTTCATTTTCATTTAACTTTTATTTATCCTCGAGAGACCAATTGAGGGGTGACCCTCATTTACAATGACGTCGAGTTCAAACAAATTCAAAGGAAAAACAACAATACATAAACAATATTCAATGCAAATACATCAAATACACAACAACAGGTGAAGAGAAAAAACAATTGAAACATTTACACAGTGGTGAAGAGTGGCAGCAATTAAAATTAAATGGGTGAAAGTACAATATAGCCTAATTAAAACAGGTTACAGGTAGAGTTTGGCAGATTTAAGATAGTTTGTTTAAATTGGTTAAAGGATATGAAGGTATTTAGTTTAATTTGTTGCTGTAAGTTGTTCCAGGAGTCAGGGGCACTGAAGCTAAAAGCTGTCTTTCCCAGCTCAGACTGGGCTTGTGGGACATAAAGCATAAGCATGTCAGTGGAGCGGTTGTTTACACTTGTTTACACTTCTTCATGCATCATTGCTAATGTGATATACAACACCTGCTGTAAAAGTAAAAAGTTCCGTCCAGGTTTAACTCATTTATTGGACTGGGAACGTGGGAGAGTTTTCTACCTCTTGCACTTTAAATCAAATCAGTTTTATTTGTATAGCCCAAATACATTTGTCTCAGTGGGCTTTACATTCCATACAATATGATACAATATGACACCCTGCCCTTATTATCTATCTATCTATACTATATCTATCTATCTATCTATCTATCTATCTATCTATCTATCTATCTATCTATCTATCTATCTATCTATCTATCTATCTATCTATCTATCTATCTATCTATCTATCTATTTCTATTATCTATCTATCTATCTATCTATCTATCTATCTATCTGCCCTTACACCCTTAGCTCGGCTGAGAAAAAACTCCCAGTAAAAACCCTTTACCGGGAATAAAAAAATGTTTTTCCTGTTGATGAGGTTAATAATTATCACAAAAGGTTTGTTAGTTTTTATTTGGGATAATTAGTAGAGAAAATATGTTTTGTAAACTAACTGCAGGCTCTCTGTAAACGTGAACAAATCCCCTTCCTCTGAAACTGCATAGTGACCCTTTAATGACAGTGTGTAGAGACAGAGATGAAATGTGTCAGAGAGGGGAATGTCATGCAGAGAACGACTCGGGCTGGAGATCAGAGGGTTGGGAGAGGCGTGAAATCAGCAAAAACACTTTGACAGACAGACTGTCAACACCTGAATGTGCACGAAATATTTCTCTGTAAAAAAAAATATACCTCTCTTTTTTTTGGTCGGAGAGACTACCATTTGAGTCTTGTGTTTGGTGATGGGACCCAAATTTCTTTTTTGATGGATCCCAACATCACTGGCTGAGCCCCTAAAGGTTCATTCAAAATCAATAAAGAAAAATAGTAGGAAGTG
>CM047525.1:24798215-24808215 GCA_026122265.1 Ammodytes dubius
TTTGTGGTCCATATGTTAAAAAAACATAAAACCACTAAAATAAAAGTTTTAAAAAAAGAAAAAAAAGAAAGGGAGGAGGGGGGTTTGTTTACATTCACAGAGCCTGCCGTTAGTTTACTAAACATATTTTCTCTACATGTAATTCTGAGTATTGAATAATTCTATCATCATAAATCAAAACTAAATCCTTTCGTATAAACACTCATGATAAAAGGCCACAGCTGTCCTCAATTGTCTTGGGATATTATTTATACATTCACTTTCATACTACTGTTGCTGATTCATATATATACATTCATATATATACAATACTCTTATTAAAGCTGCAGTGTGTAACTCTGGGTGTGTCAGAGAAGTGAAACATTTTTTAAGGTATATTCTCATAACTGAATAAACAAACTTTCCTCACAGGTAAAATGTAGATCCCTGGAACACTGTTTGAAGTTAGAAAGCTTCCTGAAAAGTTACTGTTTCACTGTTGTTGTTGTTTACAGCAGCAGGGCCCACAGTTTGGTTTACAAACATATTCTAGTCTTAACGTTTGGTTCCAGGTTCCTCAAAATAATTAAGTTTTGATTTATGATGATAGAACTATTCAATACTAAGAATAACATGCAGATTATATACATATATTTTGTAATGTAACTGCAGGCTCTTCAAATGTAAACAAATCGCCCTCCTCTGAAACGGCATAGTGCACCTTTAAATAATTAGTTTCTGTCAATACATAGAGAATGAAAAGCAGAAATTGAAAATAAAAGAATAAACTGACCGTGGGTAAGAGGCTGATCAGGAGCAGCGCGAGGCGGTGCGTAAAGGACATGGTGCCGGGGACGTCTCATCCATCCACGCACGAGACACCTGGACCATGGATCATCAGTACGTGTGTGTGTGTGTGTGTGTGTGTGTGTGTGTGTGTGTGTGTGTGTGTGTGTGTGTGTGTGTGTGTGTGTGTGTGTGTGTGTGTGTGTGTGTGTGTGTGTGTGTCTGTGTGTGTGTGTGTGTGTGTGTGTGTGTGTGTGTGTGTGCGTGCGTGTGTGTGTGTGTGTGTGTGTGTGTGTGTGTCTGTGTGTGTGCGCGTGCGTGTGCGTGTGTGTGTGTGTGCAGCAGCAGCGAGCGCTTATCGCACTGACATCCTCACCAGGAAACACGTGCGCTCACGAGCTTCCTCCAAAAGTGAACTGTTTGTGTTCTAAAAAGTAAAAAAAATAAAATAAAAAGTATTTAAAAAAAGAAAACAAGTGAATTGTGTGGCTTCAATTTCAGAGCGCAAAAATGCCTCAGAGTGGACGGAGGTAGATCCGGTCGTTGGGCAGGTTTGGTAGAATTTTACGCGCAGGTACAAAGCTCCGCTGAGTCCATACAAACAGAATAAATAACAAGATTAGATGTTTCTTTCCCGCCAAAAAGTACTGAATAAAATCCCCATTAGCGGTCGGAGCTGTCACGAGCTGGTTCGTGTTAGTAGTAAAGTGTACACAGGGCGCTGACTCTTCGCTGCTGTGAAGCGGAGGGTCTGGTCACTTTCAAACAAGTGCCTGCGTGCGCGGTCACGAATTCAGACGTCTCCTACTCCCCATAGTAAAGTTGAAAAAGTTACAGGTAGCGTATAACGATGCGTTTAGGATCCTCCTTAAGCTTCCTAGATGGACTAGTGCTAGCTCTTTGTTTGTGACTAGTAATGTCCCCACCTTTCATGCTGTGTTGAGGAATTTAATGTATAAATTTATGTCTCCTAGAGTCAGAAAACAAAGTAATAACTTCACTCACTGACACTAAACAGAGTGATACAAGGTTCTCCTCTGGAAACATTGGAATCGTTGCTTGTATGTATTTTAATTTGTGTTGTCATGTATTTGTATTGTCTTTTTCTATGGAACGTTGAGTCCGGAATAAAGTGTTCATTCATATCCAGCCGCATCCCCGGAGAACAATACTGAGGCTGGGCAGAAGTAGGCTACTAAGGCGGGGCGGAAGAAAATAAAAAATTAATTTCGAACGTTATTTAGACAAATACCTCAGGAGTTATTTAGACAAATTATACTTCATTTCCTACTCGCAGGATATATCAGTCAGTGCGCGCTCCCACGGATCTGAATAAACGTCATGAGTGTTTTTTAGTAATGTGAACAACAGCGACACCGTGTGGCTGAACGCAGAACGAACCGTCACCTAAAAATTAAAGTTTCAGTGTGTAGAATGATTTGGCGTTTTTCAGGACAGACTTCGTATAAATGGAATACAATATTCACAACCATAAGCATGTTTTAATTAGTGTGTAATCACTTGAAAATAAAATGTTGTTTTTATGACCTTAAAATGAGCCTTTAGGAGTGGGGTGCTGAGGCCGCCATGTTGTAATAGTAAGTCCTCTACTGGTGGACAGCTGTGAAAACTTTAATGAGCACTTCTACTAACATACTGATAGTGATAATCAGGCCTGCCCACACAAATGGCTGGGCCCCTGAAAACCTCCAGTCAATGGGCCCCCCTTACCCTACATGTGTTTTCCGTGAGCAGGAACGACTCAGGAAATATAATCCAACCAATATGTTTAATATCAAAAACCCAATCTTGTCACCATTTGGCACACAACTTGTTTGGTTTTATAATATAAACTACTGACAACATTTCTACCAAATTCCAACAATTTTTTTTTGTCATTAAAGAGCATTTCTATCAAGTAATGTAGAGATGAAGATTGAAGAAAAATCCAGACTGGTCTCTTTAATTTTTTTCCCGGGGCTGTATATATAAACACAAAAACGTTCTCCAGTAAAAGCTTAAAGTTTAGACCTCCAAACTGTATTTACAGAAATGTAACGACGGCTCGTAAAAGACCGAGAGACACGGATAAACAGACAGACACAAACACAATAAAAACTGTATAAATAAAAAGCACTTTCCTTAACACACACACACACACACACACACACACAGAGGCACACACACTCACTCACACACAGACAGACAGGCAGAGACAAACACACACACAGACAGACAGAGAGACAGACAGAGACATACAGACACACACACACAGAGACACACACACAGAGACACACAGACAGACAGACAGAGACAGAGACATACACACACACAGACAGACAGACACACACACACACACACACACACACACACACACACACACACACACACAGACAGACAGAGACACACACACTCTCCTTATTTGTATCCTCTCCATTCCCTGTCAAAGCTCCCAACACTGATTTATGGATTCACTCGTAAATGACTCAGTGATTTGTGTCTCTAGCTGATTTCTTTCCCTTCGTTCTTTCGTCAGTCTAATACTAAACGTTTCAGCTTTATTTCAGGCTGTAAATAGTTCCACAAACACCATAAAAAAGTGCTTTTTACTCCCAGCGAAAAAGCTACTAATGAAATCCATCATTGGTTTAACTAAAATAAGGTATTTGGTGAAGTCAGCGAGTTTGGAGAACGCTTGTTGTCAGAATCACTTTTTGCCAAAATCAGTGAATATCTCCTCATGATCCTGTCCATGCTTTGTGTGCTGAAAAAAAAATCAGGGTTGTGTTCTGAATCTCATACTTTCTACTATATAGTTTGGTAGAAAGAAGATTTAGGATGTCCCGATTCTTGTGGCCAGATTTAGGATGGTTAGAAGTACCCGGATGTCCTACTTCATGCGGCCAAGATTGTTAGTGTTGAAAACTGCATCCTATTTGGGCGATTCTGACCCACAATCCAGTGCGCACGTGAAGTGACGTCACATCGACGAAGCCTCCATATGAAAACAAACGGGGATGCGATGGATATAAAATCAAGAGGCAAGATCAAGGCGCAATGTTATGATGAAATAAGAGAGTAAAGTATGTCCCAATAGTATGCCTACTGCATCCTAACTAGATTATTTTTATCGTCGGATGTAGTATGTAGAATAGAAAAAAGAAAGAGTATGCGATTCGGAACGCAACCCAGGTGTTAATACACAGCCTAGGCTCTGTAAACAGGCATGTTGCTATAGCTACAGTGGGCCCCCTTTGTTTTTACTTTCCAGTTTACAGAGCCTAGGCTATGTATTAAGTTTAACACCATATTTTTTATCAGTGCACATAATCAAATCTGGTGTTAATACACAGCCGAGGCTCTGTAAACTGGTATGTAAACAAAGGGGGCCCACTGTAGCTAGCAACATGCCTGTTTACAGAGTAAGTCAGTTTTCACATTAAAGGCCTACTTCACCGGTTGGAATATGAAGGTGTATTGAACTCTGAGATCCTATTTAGTATAAATGTGCAAAAAAAATTGAAATCGGATCACCCTAGCCTGAGAAAAGGCAGAAAGAGTGTTTTATGGTCTCACTGTCTAACCCTACAGTTTCCTTCTTGTGATCACAGTAAGGGTTAGGATTAACAGGACAGCTGGGCCAAGGGCAGACTGAGGGAAGACTGAGGGAAGAAAAACCTCATTCATTATATTATAATAGTGATTTTATAATGATAGAACGCTGGTTCCGTATGGGTGAAGTATTCCTTTAACTCTGCAGGAATACTGTCTCCAATAGAATGAACACAAAACAGTCATGTGACAATATAATGACAATAATGAATTGATTAATAATGAAAAAGCAGTCTGAGTTTTAGCCAATCAAAGCACTTTATTGCACTGTATAGTGTGACTGGGAGCCAATAGCAAGGCTCTTATAAAAGTGTCATTTAATCTTTTTTTATCATGTGTACAAAACAAGTCACACACACTTGTACCGTACAAAATCAACACTATTTACATACAATACACACACACACACACACACACACACACGTACCATGCAGTCTCTCTCTCTCTCCCATCCAGCGCTAAACACACACAGACGAGTCCTCTGGGATTCTAGTGGGATTTTCCTTCGTGTTGCACGTTCTCCACCACACACACACACACACACACACGCACGCGCACACGCACACACACACACACACACACACACACACACACACACACACACACACACACACACACACACACACACACACACACACACACACACACACACACACACACATTTTTAGTACTTTATTTGCGCCCACAATTAATAATAATATACATAAGGACACAAATGTCATAGATGCAAAGTTTTCTCCGACACAACTCTGAAACGTGGCCAATGCCAGTCAAACAGCTGATATTATGGGTACACACAACACCTTCTCCTCCAAATATGGCGACTGCCAATGATGGAGGACACTGAGCAGTATTTGGCAAGCTGTTTTGCGCTTGTTTTTGTAAGGCCGACAATCCTAAGACCACTAGTGACAAGCCTATGCACATGGCCTAGACTGCCAAAAATGAACACAAGTAAATGACAGTTGTAACCCATGGAGTTAATTGTCTGTACTAGAGGGTAATATTTCACCAGCTTAGTTAAATAAGCCTCCTCTAAACTTGAGTCAAAGGTGCAGGCTACCTCCAGGATGTGCACTTTTCTACGGTGCTCATCTATTATCAAAATGTCAGGCCTGGTGGCACTTAGATCAGTAAACACAGACATTTCAGCTTCACACAAAGAGAACATATGAGGTCTAACAAAGCAATTGACATGGGTGGAGGATGTTGGTGAAAGTATAGGTGGTAAGCTTTGTACAATCAAGTTCACAATCCTGTCATGCCTGGCTATATAAAGGCTTTTATAAAAGTAGCAGCCATTTAATATATGTGACATTGTCTCAGTGAACTGTTCTTGTCCATGATGAATACATAATGATGTGTGGGTGTGTGGGTACCAGATTGACAGGTTCAGCTGGGACGGTAGAACCTGCAATCTGGCTTTGATGGCAAACGTTTGTATGTCCTCATCAATGGATGCATTATTGAAGATGATGTGGGACACAGAATGGTCAGCAGAAGGCAAGCAGGCTAGTTTGCCTTGTAGTCTTAGTCCCGTCCAGTGTTTTTGGCGTTGTCTGTGTTTTATTGCCAGCAGGGCTGCGCGACAGTTAGTGGGTGGGAGTGTGAACTCGACTCCGTCTTCCACCAAGGTGGCAGTGACGGCGATGTCCCCACTAGTAACCACTGATTCGGATGGGGCTACATTCTTTCCATTATGTGTCCAACGCAGAACGATACCAGTCCAACTACAGAGGTCGTTAAGATCCGGCCAGTCAGACCTGACACCGAACCCGATGGCGCGAGTGTCCAGTTTGCCGTTCGGTTTCCTTCTGAATCCCAGAAAGTTCGGCTCAGATTCGGAGGCGAGAGGGACTTTGCGCTTCTTAAGGTCTAATAATAGCGATGCACGGGCCATTTTCCTGACAGAGGGATCATCGTTGTTCAGCATATTTAATAAATGTGCCAACCTGGTGGCGATGTAGACCCACTCAAAATCGGGTACTACCCAAGCCCCCCTCGTGCCTACTGTGGTGGATGACGTCCCGAGTTGTGTGGGTGTTTAGGCCACTCCAGCCTCTAACTATCTGAACCGTTTTATTGTTTAAGTCTTGCAGTGTTTTACGTGTTAAGTGAACATTGGCAAAGAAGTGGTGAACCTTTGATAAGGCAATTTGCCCAATGGCATCCAGTTTCATTGTAAGCGGCAAAGGAGATGTGTCAATTTTATATAACCTTGAAGTATAATCGGATATTATTTCTTGCACTTGTTGGTCCCAGTCGCCAGCTACATTAAATTTGTGTCCCAAGTATGCATATGTTTCATTTCGGGAATAGACTCGAATGGTTTTATTGTTGATTTTGAATTGGGGGTCGCGGTCTAGCTTCGACCGATACCACCTATTCCCGCCGCTCCTCCTTTCAAAGAACGTCGCGCACTTGGACTCCTTGACCTCCAGGCCCGACCACCGAAGGAAGGCATCAGTCTTGTGCAACATGTCCTGCACAACCTTTTCCTGGCGGGATGCCATTTGCACATCGTCGGCAAAAGCTTGTACAGGATTTGGGGAGATGGTTCCAGGTGGAGCGCTTTGGCACATCCACTCTATCCACCTATTGATTGACAGAATGAAGTTAACTGCGCTCCACGGGCAGCCCGTCTTGATCCCGATGCGCAGTGGAATGTGTTCAGTGAGCTCGGCTCCGCAGATGACCTGAACGAAAGAGCCTTGGTACACATCTTTAACGATGTCGATGTAACATTGAGGGAGATGTATTTCCTCCAGAGCTCTTAACATGATATTATGAGGGAGTGTGCCAAATGCGTCACGGAAATCGAGAAACACTGAATAAAACTTTGCACTTTCGTGTTTAAAGTCATCTATGGCAGTTTTTAGACAGAATACATGTTCATTCATGCCTTGCCTTTCTATATATGCCTTTTGTTTAGTGGACATCATGTTTGCGTCCACCAGCCATGGTAGTATGCGCCCAAGAATGCATTTCATAAACAGTTTGTAGATCGTAGGTAGGAGAGAAATGTCTCTCCAAGTGGTGGGGTCATTTGGAATATTATCTTTTTTGGGTATTCTGTGAATTAGCGCTCCCTTCCATGACTCGGGCACGCGCCTGTTAGTGAGACAAGTGTTGAAGATTGGCAGCAATTTTTCTTTCACGCTTGTTAGCTTTAACATTTCATAAGTGACCCCATCACTACCACTGGACTTATTGTTTGGCAACCTGGCTAGGACATTTCGCACTTCATCCTCTGTGAAAGGAGAGGATACTGGAGGAAACTCTGGCTCTGGTGAGAGAAGTGAGTCGGCCCATGGTGGAAGCAGAGGGGCGTCGTCTATTGAGGTACTGCCTTCACATTTATTATGATAATATGCCTGCACATCTTGAGTGTTACTGGGCAAGGTGGTGTCAGAGGATACTCGCTGTTATTCAGTATGATTTGAATGGCTTTCTTTCTGCGATGTTGCCACAAATAAGCCAATTTGTCACGGTTATCTTTGTTGCACGAGAGTTCCGATGTCCGAATTGCGGTTGTATTACGTCTCTCAGAAAGCGCAATTGCGCTTCAATCCACGGGCACAGGGCCTCGGTAGACGCGTCCGATGGGCAGGATTTAACCAGCGGTAGCTTTTTTAATACTCTACAGGTGAATTTCAGAAAGGGCAGTCCGTACGGCCTCCCACTACGGCTCTCGGCAGAGAATATCCCATTCCGAAAATAAACACCATTTAGAAGAGATATTAATTTAAACCACTTAGCTGGGTCCGCCGAACATTTGTACTGGTTCTTCTCGTGGAGATGTTTTGTATCCAGTGTTTGTCTGAAGGCCCTCTCCTTGATCTGGAAAGTAATCCATTGTTCATTTGTCAGTTTGTTGTCGGTAGTAAAATCCACAGATTGAAGCTCCTCTCCCGACAGGTGTAGCTCCGGAGTCGGGTCATAGCCGCGCCACTTCTGTTTGTAGATCCTACCGCTCGTTAAGGCTTGCTTATGCGCTGTTTTGATCGCTGACAGTAGACACATTATCAGGATCGTCTTCTGGAGCATTTTGCATCTATTTGCGTTTACGGCGGCAATTACGACGGGTGTGTGGGCTTAGTTTAGAGCAGTTTGTAACTCGCTACTTGGCAGAGACGCCAAACCTGCGGCTCGCAGCTACACCCGGAAGCGGAAACACACACACAGACAGACAGAGAGACAGACAGAGACATACAGACACACACACACAGAGACACACACACAGAGACACACAGACAGACAGACAGAGACAGAGACATACACACACACAGACAGACAGACACACACACACACACACACACACACACACACACACACACACACACAGACAGACAGAGACACACACACTCTCCTTATTTGTATCCTCTCCATTCCCTGTCAAAGCTCCCAACACTGATTTATGGATTCACTCGTAAATGACTCAGTGATTTGTGTCTCTAGCTGATTTCTTTCCCTTCGTTCTTTCGTCAGTCTAATACTAAACGTTTCAGCTTTATTTCAGGCTGTAAATAGTTCCACAAACACCATAAAAAAAGTGCTTTTTACTCCCCGCGAAAAAGCTACTAATGAAATCCATCATTCGTTTAACTAAAATAAGGTATTTGGTGAAGTCAGCGAGTTTGGAGAACGCTTGTTGTCAGAATCACTTTTTGCCAAAATCAGTGAATATCTCCTCATGATCCTGTCCATGCTTTGTGTGCTGAAAAAAAAATCAGGGTTGTGTTCTGAATCTCATACTTTCTACTATATAGTTTGGTAGAAAGAAGATTTAGGATGTCCCGATTCTTGTGGCCAGATTTAGGATGGTTAGAAGTACCCGGATGTCCTACTTCATGCGGCCAAGATTGTTAGTGTTGAAAACTGCATCCTATTTGGGCGATTCTGACCCACAATCCAGTGCGCACGTGAAGTGACGTCACATCGACGAAGCCTCCATATGAAAACAAACGGGGATGCGATGGATATAAAATCAAGAGGCAAGATCAAGGCGCAATGTTATGATGAAATAAGAGAGTAAAGTATGTCCCAATAGTATGCCTACTGCATCCTAACTAGATTATTTTTATCGTCGGATGTAGTATGTAGAATAGAAAAAAGAAAGAGTATGCGATTCGGAACGCAACCCAGGTGTTAATACACAGCCTAGGCTCTGTAAACAGGCATGTTGCTATAGCTACAGTGGGCCCCCTTTGTTTTTACTTTCCAGTTTACAGAGCCTAGGCTATGTATTAAGTTTAACACCATATTTTTTATCAGTGCACATAATCAAATCTGGTGTTAATACACAGCCGAGGCTCTGTAAACTGGTATGTAAACAAAGGGGGCCCACTGTAGCTAGCAACATGCCTGTTTACAGAGTAAGTCAGTTTTCACATTAAAGGCCTACTTCACCGGTTGGAATATGAAGGTGTATTGAACTCTGAGATCCTATTTAGTATAAATGTGCAAAAAAAATTGAAATCGGATCACCCTAGCCTGAGAAAAGGCAGAAAGAGTGTTTTATGGTCTCACTGTCTAACCCTACAGTTTCCTTCTTGTGATCACAGTAAGGGTTAGGATTAACAGGACAGCTGGGCCAAGGGCAGACTGAGGAAGACTGAGGGAA
>CM047525.1:24828215-24833215 GCA_026122265.1 Ammodytes dubius
TTAGGTCATATCTCCATGACAACACTGAGGGGGGTGAATTTTTTTGGCCCACGCTAGTTTTTATTCTTTTTTTTATACAAACCAGGATTATTGGATGCCGTGTGAATAACTGAGGTCAGCCCGGATGCTACATCCATATTATTTACTATCTACGGTGTGTACCTGCAGTACTCGGCTCATCCACTGGAAGCTGTCCTCCTCTGTGGAGTCAGGTCTCTGCTCGGCCACCACCACGATCCTCTCGTCTCTCAGCACCGTCACACTGAACACTGCTATCCTGAGAAGGGACAAACAAAACACAACACTGGGTTAATGACTTAGACATGTTTTTTTTTTTTTTTAACCTTTATTTCTACAGGTAAATCCCATTGAGACCGAAGACTCTTTTCCAAGGGAGACCTGTTTTCCTTTCCCACGTTACCATTCACACACACATTCATACACCGATAGCAGGCTAACTATCGACATTCACACGAGGCAAGGTGGGTGAAGTGTCTTGCCCAAGGACACAACAACTATGACACAGGAGGCAGGGCGGGGATCGAACCTCCAACCCTTTGATCATCGGCCGACCCGCTTTACCAGCAAATGTATAAGTCAACCTCTTAAGAACCTTCCAATGTGGAGACATGGGATGGATTTAACAGACCAGTCAGACCAGCGATCAATAACTGTAAACAGTCAGGGGACAGTTCAGCTAGTGCTTTAAAGGTGCAGTCAGTGATTCTGGAGAACGCTTGTTGGCGAAAATCAGTGAATATCTCCTGATGATTAGCTACCTCACCGATTTTGACAAAAGAAAGAAAGAAAGAAAGAAAGAAAGAAAGAAAGAAAGAAAGAAAGAAAGAAAGAAAGAAAGAAAGAAAGAAAGAAGAAAGAAAGAAAGAAAAGAAAGAAAGAAAGAGAAAGAAAGAAAGAAGAAAGAAAGAAAGAAAGAAAGAAAGAAAGAAAGAAGAAGAAAGAAAGAAAGAAAGAAAGAAAGAAAAGAAAAAAGAAAGAAAGAAAGAAAGAAAGAAAGAAAGAAAGAAAGAAAGAAAGAAAGAAAGAAAGAAAGAAAGAAAGAAAGAAAGAAAGAAAGAAAGAAAGAAAGAAAGCCTACACTTCTTCTATGCTAATCCTAACTTGCCCTAAAACATATTATTATATTATATATAAAACCTAATTCCATCTCTTTATGTCTGGACAAAAGGCTCTTTCCCTTTGTAACTCAGTCTCTACAGAAGCTCTGGTCCTTAAATAGCTTCTGAGAAAAACCTTCTCAGAGCCTTCCAATGTGGAGACATGGGATGTATTTAACAGTTCAGCTAATGCTTTAAAGGTGCAGTCAGTGATTCTTGAGAACGCTTGTTGTTCAAAATCAGTGAATATCTCCTGATGATTAGCTACCTCACCTGATTTTGACAAAAGAAAGAAAGAAAGAAAGAAAGAAAAAGAAAGAAAGAAAGAAAGAAAGAAAGAAAGAAAGAAAGAAAGAAAGAAAGAAGAAAGAAAGAAAGAAAGAAAGAAAGAAAGAAAGAAAGAAAGAAAGAAAGAAAGAAAAGAAAGAAAGAAAGAAAGAAAGAAAGAAAGAAAGAAAGAAAGAAAGAAGCTCTGGTCCTTAAATAGCTTTCTGAGTAAAACCTTCTCAGAGGCTGTCCAAGGGAAAGATGAATTTCCTCCTCTGCGGACGTGAACACAATTAAACTTCCCTGGTTCAGTGTTTCTGGATCGGTCCACTATTGCCTGACTTTATTAGATTTATTATGTGCAGAGGGCGGGCACATTAATCACACTGACAGCCTTAGTGGACGTCTGGCTGGAAGCTAAGCTGCTGTCAATACAGGAATGTGTGTGTGTGTGAGTGTGCGTGTGTGTGAGTGAGTGTGTGAGTGAGTGAGTGAGTGAGTGATGTGAGTGAGTGAGTGAGTGAGTGAGTGAGTGAGTGAGTGAGTGAGTGAGTGAGTGAGTGAGTGAGTGAGTGAGTGAGTGAGTGAGTGAGTGAGTGAGTGAGTGAGTGAGTGAATGAGTGTGTGTGTTTGTGTGTGCGTTTGTCAGGTGTGAGTGTGTGAGTGTGTGTGTGTTTGTGCGTGCTTGCTTGCGCTCATCGTGTGTGTGTCTGTGTCAATGTGTGAGTGTGTGTGTGTGTCTGTAGGTCTGTGAGTGTGTGTGTGTGTGTGTGTGCGTGTGTGTGTGTTCTGCTCACCTGCCCCTGTAGACGAATTTCATGGGTTCGACGGCGAGCGCGGTGGCCACGATGTCGTCCGCGTTGTGCCTTCGCCCGCTGACCATGATCAGCCCGTCCATCTTCCCCGTTATGAAGATTAGTCCGCCCGGCCCAATGAAGCCCAGCAGGCCCGTACGCACGAAGGCATAGTCACTGATCAGACCTCCACTGGAACTCACTGGGTACACCTGGGAGAGAGAGAGAGAGAGGGGGAGAGAGAGGGAGGGAGAGAGGGAGGGGAGGAGGGGGAGAGAGAGAGAGAGAGAGGGAGGGAGGGAGGGAGAGAGAGAGGGAGAGACAGAGAGAGAGAGAGAGAGACAGACGGGGTCAGCTAAAGGGTTGCAATAGTAACAGGCCAAAGCTGCTTATTTTAGAGTCTCTTCCCCCTGTTTTCTATGTTTTGATTTTGTAATTTTGTAAAAAAAATTGTATTCACTTGTGGCAAACATAAATAAATAAATAAAAAATTTTAAAGACAATAATAATTGTATAAACTGTTGATTGCTATAATTTTTTTAAGTAAAGTTTTCAGATACATGTAGTGGAGAAAAAACTATACCTCTCTCCCTCCCTCCTCTCCTCCCTCCTTCTCTCTTCCCTCCCTCCCTCTCTCTTCCTCCCTCCCTCCTCTCTCTCTCCCTCCCTCCCCTCTCCTCCCCCTCCTCCTCTCTCCCTCTCCCTCCTTCCCTCCCTTCCTTCCCCTCCCTCCCTCTCTCTCTCCCTCCCCCTCTCTCCCTCCTGATATTTGCTCTGAAGTGTGGCAGAGTAGAGGTAGAAAGTGGAATGTAAAAAAAGGTACAATACTTACAGTAATTTAAATCTGCAGTGTGTAGAATTTTGGGTTTTATTTCCTAGCAGATTTTGTAGAAAGTAATTATAATATCCATAAGTACATTTAATTTAGTGCATAATAGCTGAAAAAAAAATTTTGAATTATTTTTTTTCCCTTAGAAAGGGTCTCATATATGTCCATATTTCTGCATATTTTGGACCAAGGCCTAGTGCCGCCATCTTGAAAGTGTCATAGTTGGAATGTCATCAGGTGCATTGTTTAAAATTTAGAATTGTTCTTGTCCTTGAAGGCCACTGTAGCTTCTGTTATTATTCGAAAGGGTTGGGGTTACCCAGGGAGTGTTGCATTCTAGAACTTTGTAGAACTTTCTTGATGATGTCACATTACACACTGCACCTTTTAAGAATTTAGTTGTATTCAATAATTTTCCCAATAAGTAATTTGTATCTAATGAAAAATTAATTTATACATGAAAAAAAGAAGACATTTATTATATATTTGCTCTGAAGTGTGGCAGAGTAGAGGTATAAAGTGGAATGAAAAACAAGGTACAATACTAAATAGTAATAGTAAAAACGTACAGTAATTTAAGTATATACTAGTTGAATCGTCTCACCTCGAATGTGTTCTTGGTCATGCCTGTGAGGCCGTAGTAGGAGGTTCCCGTGGCGATGGAGCAGACACACAGCTCACCGATCTCGTCTGTCTGACAGAGCTGAGGGAGGCCTTCAGGTTTCACCACACACGCCAGGCCTGGAGACAGAGAGAGAGACAGAGAGAGAGACAGACAGAGAGACAGGCAGGCAGAGAGAGAGAGAGAGAGAGAGACAGGCAGACAGAGAGAGAGAGAGAGAGAGAGAGAGAGACAGAGAGAGAGAGACAGAAAGCGACAGCCACACCGAGACACACACACACACACACACACACACACACACACACACACACACACACACACACACACACACACACACACACACACACACACACACACACACACACACACACACACACACACACACACACACACACACACACACACACACAGAGACAGGGTTTAAACCATTGGACAAACACAGTAAGAGAAAGTTATTTTTAACCTTCCTATTCCTGTATCCACATTATTCATATGTTTTACTAACTGCAGCATCTACATGTCATCATTATGTCATGAAAACTCATTAAAAAGTGATTTTTTTTCCCTTTTCACCGGTTTATTACACTTTTTCCTTGTTAAAGTTAGTTTTTGTTGGAGTAGACTCTTAAAACCCCCTGAGGCAACATTGCTATTTGTGAAACTGAGCTACATAACGGTATATAAATACAAATATACTTCTTCGTCTTGTCTTGACTGGAACAAATGAGCAGCATCTACTGTGAGTCTGAAAGCAGCTGTTTGGGGCTGGGATGACTCAGGTAAACAGGTTGCCAGGTGGAGCTGAAAATAGCTTGTTTTTATATATCAGGTCGACTTTTGTCTGTGTTAGGACTAAAACCAGGTTACACAAGGAACTAGGCTAAAAAAAGACAATTTAAAGCCAACAGGAATTGGTGCCAGTATTGGACTTGGTAAATGGACTTGACTTATATAGCGCTTTTTCTAGCCGATTTTCTCAGCCCCAAAGCGCTTTACATTTCTTACCACATTCACTCATTCATACACACACACACACCCATACACTAATTGCAGTAGCTGCCATGCAAGGCGCTCTCTAAACCATGTGGGGTTCGGTGAATCTTTGCCCAGGGACACTTGGACATGTGGCGGGTAGGTGGGGGATCGAACCTCCAACCCTACAATCCAGTGGACGATCGCCCTACCCACTTTGCCACTGCCGCCCACTGCCTATCATGAGATGTTTTACTCTCCCATTACATAGAATGACCACAACATAATCTATGTGTATGGATTAAACAGAGCTAGAGATAGAATGTTTAATGTCATTTTAAGAAAATAAATGGTTAAGGTTTTTACTACCATCAATGAATTTAACGTATGAGACTGCA
>CM047525.1:24838215-24840715 GCA_026122265.1 Ammodytes dubius
TTTTATGCTTTATTGATAGTGTAGAGACAGAGGTGAAATGGGGCAGAGAGGGGAGTGACATGCAGAGAGGGACCGCGGGCTGGAATCGAACCCTGGTCCGCTGCTGGCCGAGGCCCATGGGGGGGGGGAGGAGGGGGGACCGCCCTACCAACTGAGCTAAGGGCGCCCCTCAATCTTTCACTCTTAATCTGAAAACGTTTCTGACTCAATTCTCATTTTTATATGGTCATAAAAAAATTAAAATACAGATGTTTCAACTCTTTTAATAATGCCCTGTCTATCTCATTACATTATCAGCTGTTCTGTCCATAATAACACCTCCACAACACCTTTATAAAGCTTCATATAAACTACTTCTACTTATGACATCTATTGCAGTATGTCCGTCCTGGGAGAGGGATCCCTTACTCTGTCGACTTCTTCAATTTTTTTTTATTCCCGGTAAAGGGTTTTTTACTGGGAGTTTTTTCTCAGCCGAGCTAAGGGTGTAAGGGCAGGGTGTCATATTGTATCATATATCATATCGTATGAAATGTAAAGCCCACTGAGACAAATGTATTTGTGATTTTGGGCTATACAAAAATAAAACTGATTTGATTTGATTTTTGATTTCATATGTTCTGTATATTTCATTTTCATTTTTTAAATTTTTTATTTTATTTCAGACATATCAAAAACAATACAAAACTAAATGAAAAGCATAAAAATACAATAAACAATTTATGTTTAAATGACTTCACAAAAAGAAAAAAAAGAAAAAAAAAGAAAAAAAATGATCTGTATTGATGTGATATGCCTGAAAAGGAGTAGGAAGAAATATACACTTATTTAATCTTACCCCTTTTCCATAGTAAAAAAAATAAAAATATTTATTATATTAAAAAAATAAAAATATTTATTGTAAATGCTATCACACAGAGTAGGCGTGGCTTACCGTGAGGATGCCGTGCCACAGACCTACGTCCTTCTTAAAGTCCAGAACGTTGACTATGGTCTCCGCTACAGGGAGCAGAGAGGGACAGGAAGGGTTACATGACTGAAGAAAGACCTGAGGGAGTGTGTGAGGGTGTGTGTGTGTGCGTGTGTGTGTGTGTGTGTGTGTGTGTGTGTGTGAGGGTGTGTGTGTGTGTGGGAGTGTGAGGGCGTGTGTGTGGGTGTGTGTGTGTGTGTGTATGTGAGGGTGTGTGTGTGTGTGTGTGTGTGATTATGTCTGTGATAGAGAGTGTGTTGGGAAAGTGTCTGTGTGGCAGTGCGTGTGTGACCGTGTGTGTGTGTGTGTGTGTGTCTTTGTGGGTGTGTGTATTATGTGTGTGTATGTGTTTCTGTGTCTGTGTGCCTGAGTGTGTGACCGTGTGTGTGTGTCTGTGTGCATGTGTGTGTGTTCATTTGCGTGTTATGTCTGAGTTTGTGCGTGTCCATGTGGGTGTGTTTATTATGTGTGTGTATGTGTTGTGCACGTGTTTCTGTATATGTGCGTGTGTGTGCGTGTATACGTGTGTGGGTGTATGTGTATATATGTGTGTGAGAGTGTGTCTGTGTGTGTGTGTGTGTGTGTGTGTGTGTGAGTGTGTGTGTGTGAGAGAGTGTGTGTGTATACGTGTGTGTGTGTGTGTATTGTGCACGTGCTTCTGTATATGTGTGTATGTGTGTGAGAGTGTGTGTGTGTATATATGTGTGTGTATACGTGTCTGTGTGTGTGTGTGTGTGTGTGTGTGTGTGTGTGGTCTCTTACCCTCTGTGTAGCTGCAGCTCTGTGTTAGCGCCTGGCAGTGTGTCAGCAGAGCGATCCTTGTTACCGTGACGCCCAGCACGCTGCCGTCCTTACAGGTTTTATACTGAGACACAAACAACAACAAAGTCAATGGTTGCGTTCCAAATCGCATACTTTCTACTATATAGTATGTAGAAAAAAGATTTAGGATGTCCCGATTCTTGTGGCCAGATTTAGGATGGTTAGAAGTACCCGGATGTCCTACTTCATGCGGCCAAGATTGTTAGTGTAGAAAACTGCATATTTCTGCATATTTTGGACCAAGGCCTAGTGCCGCCATCTTGAAAGTGTCATAGTTGGAATGTCATCAGGTGCATTGTTTAAAATTTAGAATTGTTCTTGTCCTTGAAGGCCACTGTAGCTTCTGTTATTATTCTAAAGGGTTGGGGTTACCCAGGGAGTGTTGCATTCTAGAACTTTGTAGAACTTTCTTGATGATGTCATATTACACACTGCACCTTTTAAATAAGATAAACAAGATGAACATAAACAGTATTTGACACCATCAGAGGAGCATGAGGCCTTTGGTTCAATCACACTAACTTTACACCATCCCTATCCCTGTGTTCCAAACCTCATACTCTTTCTTTTCCCTATTCTACATACTACATCTGATCATACAAATAATCTTAGGATGCAGTATGCTACAATTGGGACATACTTTTACATGTTTTTTTCATCGTGACATTGCGCCTTGATCTTGCCTCTTGCTTTTATATATATTCGTAA
>CM047525.1:24843215-24845715 GCA_026122265.1 Ammodytes dubius
TAAAATAAAATAAAATAAAATAAAATAAAATAAAATAAAATAAAATAAAATAAAATAAAATAAAATAAAATAAAATAAAATAAAATAAAATAAAATAAAATAAATAATAAAAAATAAAAAAATACTGTCAACAAACACATACTTTTTTGTCTGGTTGAGTTGGTGAGCTAAAGACACATTATCGACCCTGGTGGACAATAAAGATATATTCTATTCTATTCAATTCTATGAATGAATGAATGAATGAATGAATATCTTTATTGTCATTGTAACAGGTACAACGAAATTAAGTGCAGTCCTTTTAGTGCAAAAACATCTGTTATGAGAAATGAAGGAACCAAAATATACAATGACAATAAAGATATATTCTATTCTATTCTCTTCTATAACTCCATGTGTGAGTGTAACAGACACGCTGCACTGCTGCTGCTGCAACTGAAATGTTATGTTAAATCCTGCAGCACAGACGCAGGCTGCAGGCTGCAGGTTGGGGGTGGGGGGGAGGGGGGAGGGGTCCAGAGCACTCTCTGCTTGTTTATATATTGTACATTGTATATATAATACATTTAATATGTTTTAAGATGTTTTTGCACTACAAGGACTGCACTTCATTTCGTTGTACCTGTTACAATGACAATAAAGATATTCATTTTTTTCCATTCAAAATTCAAAATTCAATAATAATACATTTTATTTGTAATGAGCTTTATATATTACTAGAATCTCAGTGCTACAGAGAAGTAAAATAAATAATAACAATACTATGATAGTCACTGTTTTGTTCATTGTTTATTGTCTCAATGTTTCATGCACCTTATTCAACAAGACACATTCCTTGTTTTGGTGTAAAACCCTTCTTGGCAAAAGTGGGAGAAATGGACAATATTCAGAACCAAAACCAGCGACGAGGAATATGGACAGGAACAAATGACTTAGATGAAGACACGAAGAAAAAATAAGAACTGCTAGAAATGTAACTCCCAAGCCAGACTTTCTGTTTGGTTTCTGTTTTGTTTTTTGTTTACTGTATTATTTTTGACTGTGGACTGTCTATGTGAATTTTGAAATAAAAATTTAAGTGAAAAAAAAAAAAACCTTCTTGGCAAAAAATTCTGAGCAGTCACCAACGTGCAGCTAAGGACTTCTTCTTCTTTGCTGCAGCAGTAACGACTGTGTAACCATGCCGACAGACTAGCAGCCTCATACTCTCTCACAGAGGCAACAGAGGCAGAGGACACAGCACGGATAATAGAAGGAAAAGTGCGGAGAATTTTCTTACTTTATTTGATCATATTTTCACTGTTTTTAATCAGTGTTCTGGCTTTTCATATTAATTGTTTCCCCTTTAAATTACAATTTTTTTATTATTTTTATTTATTTATTTTAACCTTTATTTATACAGTTAAATCCCATTGAGACCGAAGACTCTTTTGCAATGGAGACCTGTTTTCCTTTCCCACGTTACCATTCACACACACATTCATACACCGATAGCAGCAGGCTAACTATCGACATTCACACATTGAACCCTTATTGATTGAAATAAAGATTTAATTCATTTCATTAAGAAGTAAAGGGCAGGAGTAAAGAGCTTGTTGGTCTCAGGTGAAAAACAGACATGGTCAAAGTGGATTTAACATTACACAGCAGCACTGTTAAAAATGAATTTTCCTGACCTCGCGTATAGAGAAACCATTAGCCTGGGGAAAAGAATTTGAATTTTGAATTTTTTATTTTATTTCAGACATATCAAAAACAATACAAAACAAAATGAAAAGCATAAAAATACAATAAACAAAATGTATGTTTAAATGACTTCACAAAAATAAAAATAAATAAAAAAATGATCTGTATTGATGTGATATGCCTGAAAAGGAGCAGGAAGAAGTATACACTTATTTAATCCTACCCCTTTTCCATAGTAAAAAAAATAAAAATATTTATTATATTCGCTTCTTGTATTCCATATAATCTCTATCTGAATAGTGTCAAACTCATGTCTAATGGAAGAGCAGCAGAGAAAAGCAGACAGACAGACAGACAGACAGACAGACAGACAGAAAGACAGTGGCGAAGTGGGTAGGAAGATTGCCTCTGGAGTGCAGGGTCGGAGGTTCGATTCCTCGCATACCCGCCACATGTCGAAGTGTCCCTGGGCAAGACACTGAACCCCAAATTGCTCCCGATGGTTCAGAAAGCGCCTTGCATGGCAGCTACTGCCATCGGTGTTTGAGTGTGTGTGTGTATGAAATGTAAAAATATGTAAAGCGCCTTGTGACCCTGGTCTGTGAAGGGCGCTATATAAATAAAGCTTACTTACTTACTTACTACTTACAGACAGAGAGCAATGTACCTTGCGACTGAGAGGAACCTCTATGGGCACGGGCACCACCTCAGCCAGCAGACAGCCGTAGAAAGCCACCATGAAGGCCACTGGGTCGTTGTTAGGGAACACCAGCGCCACCTGGGACAGACAGGGAGACAGACAGGGAGACAGACA
>CM047525.1:24848215-24865715 GCA_026122265.1 Ammodytes dubius
GTGTAGAGGGGTTTTTGAAGGGACCAAAAAAAAAAGCAGATTTTTGGTGTCTGCTACAGCACTGAAATATTTAGAATGACACCCAGCCCGACCTATACTCATATCAAGCACTTACTTTTCCTTCGTGCAGAAGTGCTCAAATAAAAATAGGCTGTAAACAAACAAGGATTCTGTGGAGACTTTTAGTTTACTGTCATGGTTTGAGGTCCAACTCTAAGAGGCTTTTAATTTGAAAAGCGTACAATTAAAACACTTGGAAACAGAAACAATGTTGATTAAAAAAAATCTAATAAATTTAATGGGACTAATTTAAACAGAGGCTAAAGGTAAAGAGATGGTGTTTAAGAAGGTTTTTTTTGGATATAATTATTCAATACTTAGAATTATAATGTAGAGAAAATCCATGTTGGTTGCTTTTTTTATTTCGTGCCCAGTTCTGTGTTTGTGTTCTATAAAAAGTAAAATTCCCCCAAAAAATGTAATAAAAAAATATAAAAAAAATTGTGTGTGTGTTTACCGTATGTGAATCTAAGATATGTACACTTCAGTAGGTTGTAAAACTTTCTGTGCTTGCAGTGTGTGTGTGTGTGTGTGTGTGTGTGTGTGTGTGTGTGTGTGTGTGTGTGTGTGTGTGTGTGTGTGTGTGTGTGTGTGTGTTTACCGTATGTGAGAACGTAGAGGGGCTTCCCTGCCGTGTCCAGGCTGGTGAGGCAGGGCGCTTTGGGGGAGATGGTTCCCCAGCGTTGCAGCGCGGCCTCCAGGGACGGGGGCCAGTTGGTGACTACGCCCAGAGCTTCTCCCCGCACTGCCATCATCTCTGCCCCCTCCGGACGGGGCTGGTTAGGGTCGGGCTGCTGGACTGGAGGCAAGGCAAGGCAAGGCAAGTTTATTTCTATAGCACAATTCAAACACAAGGCCACTCAAAGAAGTGCTTTACAGGGGCAAGATTAGAATACACAAAACACATTAGAAGACATTTAAAAGCGAATGAAAAAGTACAGGTTAAAATGGAAACAGAAAAGTCTTCAGACTCGATTTAAAAGAACTGAGAGTTGCAGCAGACCTCAAGTTTTCTGGGAGTTTGTTCCAGATATTTGGTGCATAAAAACTAAAAGCTGCTTCTCCTCGTTTAGTCCTAACTCTGGGGACTGTAAGTAGACCTGTCCCAGACGACCTAAGGGCTGCTGGACTGGAGGGGGGAGGGGGGGGGGAGACACATGCATAACCATACTGTCAGTACCAGACGTTTAGATAGATAGACAGATAGGAGACACATACTGTCAGTACCAAGGGCTGGCCCGAATGCCATTTTTCAGGCTTCGAATATTTGTTGTTTTTTCCGAGCGAATATTCGAATATTCGTTCCAGAAAAACACACCATCAAAAACAACATAAAAAAAAAAAAAAAAAAAAAACGTTAATAATCCATATATATCCACAGTACTAGCTTCTTGCAAAAAAAAAATGTTGGAAAAAAAAAAAAAAAAAAAAAAATAAAAAAAAACAAAAAAAAAAACGAAGCTCCGAATACTAATTTAAGTTCTGAATACTAATTTTCCGAACGAGTATTCGAATAATTCGGGCCAGCCCTAGAACAACATGCACTCTTTACTAGCTATAGATTAGATAGATAGATAGATAGATAGATATACAGACAGACAGACAGACAATACTTAGCTACACTTCATCTTGTATGACCACACCATGGATATTAACAACAACACACTGACAAATATATCCAAAATACACCAGAATTCTCCTTTTTTCTATGAGGCAAGGTTAGCAAAGAAGACAGTTAATGAGTGGAGAGACAGATAGAGACAAAACTGCCAGACGGTGAGAGCAGAACAAACAGCTGATCTCAAGGCTCCTCAATCCTACAATACACAGCCCTGGAAAAAAAATAAAGAGACCAGTCTGGATTTTTCTTCAATCTTCATCTCTACATTACTTATTGAACATGCTCTTTAATGACAATATCATTGTTGTGAATTTGGTCAGAAATGTTGTCAGTAGTTTATATTATAAAACCAAAATGTTCATTCTACTCAAACGTATGCCTCTAAAAGAGTAAAAACAAGAGACAGTGAACATTTGGAGTGGTCTCTTTATTTTTTTCCAGAGCTGTATATTTTTAAAATGCTGTGTGTCCCATATACCAGGTCTGTGATATAGTCCTCCATACGCCTCTTTCATTCTTCACAGACACAGGTGTGAGAGACAGATGTGGATATTTATGCTAATCTGTGTTTCATGGCACACTTTTGATCTTGTTCACACATCACAACTGTACGGCTCCTTTGTTTTTAAATAGAAATTTGGCACATATTTCTCTCTTTGTAAATATTCTATTTATATCTGTATGTCTTATTCTTATATTCTTTTAGGGTTTATGATAATTATATCTTTATTTTGTGCACCTCAGCACATTCCTAGTGTGTGAGAACCTACCCGACAATACATTTGATTCTGATTCAGATTAAGGTGTTCAAGATAAAGCAATTAAGCATCTAAATAAATAAAAAACTATTTATTTAGAGTACATTTTCCAAATTAATTTTTTTATATATATTTTTTTCTTTTGGTTAATTGTATTATTATTACTGATTACTACTTAACAGATCAAAGCCTGTAAGCCCATAAGGGTTAGGGTTAGCCTACTGTCTTCATGTCCCACTCTCTGCTTACACTATCCAAAACATCCTTTCACTGTGGCATTCCCAGCCTCTCTCTCTCTCTCTCTCTCTCTCTCCTCTCTCTCTCTCTCTCTCTCTCTCTCTCTCTCTCTCTCTCTCCTTCCATTTCTCCCCTTCTCTCTCTCTCCCTCTCTCTCTCTCTCTCTCCCCTTCCATTTCTCCCCTTCTCTCTCTCTCTCTCCCAGCTCTCTCTCTCTCTCTCCCTCTCTATCTCCCCTTCCATTTCTTCCCTTCTCTCTCTCCCTCTGCTCTACACAAGCTGCTCCAGAATTCTCTCCATCATTCTGTGCTGCTGGCTGTGACTCTAGTCCCCGTGGAGGGATATCTGCTTTCATCCCTCCCCAAGTCTCTCTGAGCGCTCGTCTATTCACCAGGGAGATACGAGACAAGATGCAAAACATGCTGTCACTTCATTGATGTGCTGTGTGTACATGTAAATAATGATATCTATGACTGAACTGTATGATAGAAATGTACTTCAATCTATAAATAGGAAAAAATAGGATTATGACATCTAAAGGGATCTAAACTAAATCTACTCATAATTCCATGCTATTTACTATGCCAGAAAAAAATAATTTGGTATGTCCCACTCCATGCATGTCAAATGCAGTATGCCAGCAATGCCCAGATGTCCTAATATATCCAGTTGCATTGTGCAGTGTCCAAACCAGCATGCTTTTAGTATGTACTATGGTAAAAAGAATGTATGTACACTACAGTATGTGATTTGGAACATAGGGTTTGTCTCTGCTTGGAGCTTTAGTACTTTACAAATAAATATTTCTGAAGAAAAAAAACAACATATGCAGAAATTTCCTACAATTTCTTTGTAAAGTATCACTTTAAAATGATACACCGGTGTGACTGTGTGTGAATGAATGGAACATGGAACCCGGTAAAGCGCTTTGAGAGCCTAGAAAAGCGCTAAATAAATCCAATCTATTATCATTATTATTTATTATTATTATTAAAGTAACTAAAGCTGTCGGATAAATGTAGTGAAGATGTTTTCTTTCAGCATTTCTTTTTTCTTTCTTTGCCCCCCCCCCCATCCCCCCCTCCCTCCTCCCCTCTTCACAAAGCCTTGTTTCACAGCTTGACAGAATGGGGCGAATCTGAACACAGATCGCACATACACTATTTTAATTATACCCATGACAAAAGCATTAAGTAAAACTATATAAAAATAGCATTCTTTCAACTGATGGTCTCGTTTGCTGTTACATGTAATTTATGATCATCAGAGGAAAAAATGAGACTGTTCCAGAAATATTTCAAAGTTCCTCATAGCAACCTTTTAAATGAACCATTTCAGTCATGTCTCCCAAGTATGAAAACAGATTGGATGATAATAACACAGTGAAACTCAAATCAAACAGACAGACAGACAGACTGTACATAGGCTGTGCATTTGTATATCCGTTTTATATTTGTCTAAGTGAGTTATGCTTGTGTATTTGTTATTTGTACCTTTACTCCTAGTGGGGCCTCTTGGACCAGATCAATATTGTAAATAAGAAACTGTTCTTAATGTTTTATCTGGAAAAATAAAGGTTTAAATTTAAAAAAAGACAGACCGACAGACAGTCAGACAGACCGAGGGACAGACAGACAGTCAGACAGACCGAGGGACAGACAGACAGTCAGACAGACAGACAGACAGACAGACAGACAGACAGACAGACAGACAGACAGACAGACAGGCAGACAGACGGGATCACAGGAGTCATGCAGAAGAAGTGTCTAACCCTCCAGGAGTTCATCAAAGTCATCCACAAAGAACTCTCTGAGTGGCGGCCGGCGCGGCTGCTTCAGCGTGCTCACAAGCTGCTGGATCTTAGCTGAGACACGACTGCTGACCGGAACGCCTGCAAGGACCACACACACACACACACACACACACACACACACACACACACACACACACACACACACACACACACAGACAGACACACACAGACAGACAGACAGAGAGAGAGACAGACAGACAGACACACGCACACACAGACACACACACACGGACACGGACACACGGACAGACACGCGCACACACACACACGCACAGACACACACACACACACGGACACACACAGACAGACACGCACATGGGGGTCAGGGGGAGGGGTTTGAGGGGGTTCCTCACAGTGAATTTTCATTATTCACTTTGAGAACATATTATGATCATTTTCAGCATCTATTGGAAAACTGCTTTCATGGTGTAGTGTCAAAAAACACTCAAATAGGATGCCCAAATAGGATGCAGTTTTCAACACTAACAATCTTGTCCGCATGAAGTAGGACATCCGGGTACTTCTAACCATCCTAAATCTGGCCACAAGAATCGGGACATCCTAAATCTTTTTTCTACCATACTATATAGTAGAAAGTATGCGATTCGGAATGCAACCTGACTGTGTTTCCCGGGCAAGCCATTCAATCCTTAACTTGAACAGACCTCAGACTTCTGATTTCTAACTGTGTCTGTGGGTTTGTGTGAGGCACGCTGAGAAAAAAAACATGGACCCTCATTCAGCGTTTCCTAAAAAAGACAATAAAGGGAAAGAGAAGAAGAAGAAATAATAAAAAACCACATCCCAATCTGTTCTTCCCAGGGAGTGACATGAACAGACAGCGTGTAATTGCTGGTTCTCTAAGGCGCGGGTCCAAATCCAGCTCCCAGTCTGATTAAGGAGATTCTATTTCTGGCCTGACTTGGCTCCAGCGTCTTTAGATTCACAGGCTGGTAGAGGGAGAGTACTGTGACCGAGTTTTACACAGTGTAGGAGGAGGGAGGGGGCGGAGGGGTGGGGGAGGCGGGGTTAGTATGACTCTTACAGCATTAGGCATGGGCCGGGATGACGTTATAAAGGTATGATGACTTTAGCAAAATTACCACGGTTTCACTGTATTACGGTATTGCGATTACAGCTCTCAAATGTGTTATATATAGAATATTCTGAACATTAATAAATGTATATGATGACATTCCAACTATGACACTTCCAAAATGGCGGTGACAAGGCCTTGCTCCAAAGTATGGAGAAATATGGACATATATGAGACCCTTTCTAAGGGAAAAAATTATAATTATAAAAAAAAAAAAATCAGCTATTATGCACTAAATTAAACGTACTTATGGATATTATAATTATTTTCTACAAAGTCTGCTAGGAAATAAAACCCAAAATTCTACACACTGCAGGTTTAAGGTCATCATACAGTCAGAGTATCCTACCGACCTAAACAGCTTAGTATGTACAGTACAGTATGTGACTCTTACCTAGTATGTACAGTATAGTATGTGACTCTTACCGTCCCCGGTCTCCATGCGTTCTGCGTTGCCGTACTTCTGTGTGTTTCGGGCGATAGTTCCCATGTTGGACATGTGGTGGCGCTCTGGGCGAGAGTGGGAGGAGTCAGAGGAGTAGCCCGTCACATCAGGGGGGGCCGTGTGGTTCTCTGGATGGGGGCGAGAGGGGAGAGGGGGGGGGGGGTGGAAAGAGAGAGAGAGAGACAGATAGACAGACAGACAGACGGACAGACAGACGGGCAGAAAGACAAACAGAGAGACAGACAGACAGACAAACAGAGAGAGAGACAGACATCCAGAGAGAAAGACAGAGAGAGACAGACAGAGCGACAGACAGACATAAAGAGAGACAGATAGACAGACAGACAGAGAGAGAGAGGGAGACAAAATGAAATTAAAAAAAAAAATTACAAACCATTTCTTGTTGGGGGGGGGGGGGGGGGGTTGTGGGAGGGGGGGGGGGGAGAACGGTACTTTCAAGTAAATGACATGTAGTAGTTTGTTATTGATAATATTTTGTTAAATGTTGTAAAATGTTGTTTTAGCCTGAAGTTATTTTCTGTTTAATTTTTTGCATTATTGAGTTTTAATGACCTGGTGAGGTTTCCTTAAACACTCACTCACTCACTCACTCACTAGGTCACTTAGTCAGTCAGTCACATACACACTCACTCACTCACACACTCACTCACACACTCACTCACACACTCACTCACTAGGTCACTCAGTCAGTCAGTCAGTCAGTCACTCACTCACTCACTCACTCACTCACTCACTCACTCACTCTCTTTCTATGTGAAATATATAGCCTATTTTTTGTGTTTTATGGTGTATTGTTTTGTATTTGAATGTATGTGTTCAAACCAATCAAAATCTAAATCTAAAACACACACACACAGCTAGTGGTGACTCATTGTTCATATCTATGACTGTACTGTTTGTCAAGGGCCTCGTTTTATGGCCATTATGGACAAATTAACACTTCAGGATGACACACACACACACACACACACACACACACACACACACACGCACGCACGCACACACACACACACACACACACAGGAGTGATTGAGTGTCTCATCTATTCAGCACAATATCGGCTTAAGTACACACACTTCAATTTAGAGCTTCTTTTATGGTGCTTTTGACATTTAACCGTTTTCTTCAATACGAAAATCCTGGAATAAGTAAGTGAACAATTCATTTTATAATTGAAAGCTTGTCGATAACTTGTAATGTCCTGAGATCAATAGAAACACAGTTCAAACAGATGAAGGATTTTTTTTTTATCTGATTGATCTTTATTTATACAGGTAAATCCCATTGAGACCGAAGACTCTTTTACAAGGGAGACCTGTTTTCCTTTCCCACGTTACCATTCACACACACATTCATACACCGATAGCAGCAGGCTAACTATCAACATTCACACGAGGCAAGGTGGGTGAAGTGTCTTGCCCAAGGACACAACAACCATGACACAGGTGGCAGGGCGGGGATCGAACCTCCAACCCTTTGATCATCGGCCGACCCGCTCTACCACCTGAGCCACAGTCGCCCCAATGAAGGATCAAAACAAAACGTTTACTGGGAGCCATCAGAAGAACCTTCAGATATTTTTGTCGCTCACTTAGTTTGTCCTTAAATCAATATTAAAATGTGTGAACTGTTAACCTGTAGGAGGTCTGTTTTCATGTGATTATAAAGCCCTAGAAAGTCCTGCACTGAATTTAATCTTGAATGGAGACTGTCCATTTAAAGTACAGTAGAGTGAGTGAGTGAGTGAGTGAGTGAGTGAGTGAGTGAGTGAGTGAGTGAGTGAGTGCGTGCGTGCGAGAGAGAGAGAGAGAGAGAGTGAGTGAGTGAGTGAGAGAGAGAGAGAGAGAGTGAGTGAGTGCGTGCGTGCGTGAGTGAGTGCTTGCTTGCTAGAGAAAGAAAGAGAGAGAGAGAGCAAGCAAGCGTGGCTATGCGTGCGTGCGTTGGGCGCTCATAAGGAACCCTCACCAGCACATTAAAACTCAATAATCCCAAAAAAAATGTACTATAAAATAATGAATCTACGTCTGTGAAATTGTATTCCTTTTTTTTTTTTTTTTTAACCTTTATATATACAGGTAAATCCCATTGAGACCGAAGACTCTTTTGCAAGGGAGACCTGTTTTCCTTTCCCACGTTACCATTCACACACACATTCACACACCGATAGCAGCAGGCTAACTATCGACATTCACATTTATGAAGTAGTTCTTACCGTCCGACTCCAGCGGCGGAGGCCAGAGCATGTCAGATCCAAACTCACAGGACCTCCTGAGAGAGCCTCCGTTCTCTTGCTACACTCAGAACGCCCTTCCTCTTCAGGGACAGGTGGCCGATGCCTGGGGCCAGAAGATACACCGTGTTAACACCATAGATAGTAAATAATATGGATGTAGTATCCGGGCTGACCTCAGTTATTCACACGGCATCCAATAATCCTGGTTTGTGCGCGTCGCCATTTTGTGAGGGGGAGGGAGATAGCTGACGTATACCTCCGAGGCAAAGTGAGGGACAACGGGCGGAGAGCTGTCACTCAAGAGATCGCGCCAATACATTTTAACCTCCGATAAAATAAAAACTAGCGTGGTCCGAACAAATTCACCCCCCTCAGTGTTGTCATGGAGATATGACCTAAACATACAGACTAAAATGGTTTTGTGGACCAGGCTGTAAATAGGTTTAATAAGACTTTGAAAACAGCCTGTTTAACAAGTGAGTCAATGAGAGATGGCTGTCTTCTGCTTCCACCCCCCTAGTGGCACTTCCTGGTTACTACAGTTGTGGTCACTTCCTTATTGGATGCTGATAAAAATCGCTGAGGTTGGGGCTTGGTTAACACATCAAAACTGAGGAATACTGACATCATACCTCTGATGGTACGATGGCCTAGAGGAAAGAGGGCTGACCAGTAACCATGAGGTCTCTGGTTCCTCCTCCAGTAACCATGAGGTCTATGGTTCCTCTTCCCAGTAACTATGAGGTCTCTGGTTCCTCCTCCCAGTAACCATGAGGTCTCTGGTTCCTCCCAGTAACCATGAGGTCTCTAGTTCCTCCTCCCAGTAACCATGATGTCTCTGGTTCCTCCTCCCAGTAACCATGAGGTCTCTGGTTCCTCCCAGTAACCATGAGGTCTCTGGTTCCTCCTCCCAGTAACCATGAGGTCTCTGGTTCCTCCTCCCAGTAACCATGGGGTCTCTGGTTCTTCCTCCCAGTAACCATGAGGTATCTAGTTCCTCCTCCCAGTAACCATGAGGTCTCTGGTTCCTCCTCCCAGTAACCATGGGGTCTCTGGTTCTTCCTCCCAGTAACCATGAGGTATCTAGTTCCTCCTCCCAGTAACCATGATGTCTCTGGTTCCTCCTCCCAGTAACCATGAGGTCTCTGGTTCCTCCCAGTAACCATGAGGTCTCTGGTTCCTCCTCCCAGTAACCATGAGGTCTCTGGTTCCTCCTCCCAGTAACCATGAGGTCTCTGGTTCTTCCTCCCAGTAACCATGAGGTCTCTGGTTCCTCCTCCCAGTAACCACGAGGTCTCTGGTTGGATCCCCGGCACCGGACAGGAGGGTGTTAGTAGTAAAACTAGTGGTGGCTGCAATTACATCTACGGTGCCCACCATCTCTACCATTGTGTCCTTGAGCAAGACACTTAACCCCAAACTGCTCCCCTTATTACATCATATGGTCACAGCGGGCAGGGACTGGACCCATATTAATGTTTTATAACCATGAAAACGTTCACTTTGAATAAGAGGTGACCTTTTAAAGTGGCAGCAGTGCAGAAGCAGAGGTGAAGACAGTGAGATACTACACAGTCTATATGGAACCAGACAAAGCACTTTATTAATCCCTCACGGAGTAATTTCATTTTCTTACACACACACGCACACACACACACACACACACACACACACACACACACACACACACACACAGGCAGGCACACACACACACACACACACACACACACACACAGGACCTATAGACATGCATTAGTGGAGTGATGTCAGAGTGAATAGCAATCAATAGCAGAAGCAGTTTAGTGCTTGCTGCCTTGCTCTAACCCTAACGCTACACAAACCCAACCAGTGGTGATTCTTACTGTGGTGTGACTGGGACAGGTGTTACTGTAAATGTTTATTTACTATTTATTACTTCATGTGTATTTTTTTTTTTTTTTTTAATTTTTAACCTTTATTTATACAGGTAAATCCCATTGAGACCGAAGACTCTTTTACAAGGGAGACCTGTTTTCCTTTCCCACGTTACCATTCACACACACATTCATACACCGATAGCAGGCTAACTATCGACATTCACATGAGGCAAGGTGGGTGAAGTGTCTTGCCCAAGGACACAACAACTATGACACAGGTGGAAGGGCGGGGATCGAACCTCCAACCCTTTGATCATCAGCCGACCCTCTCTACCAACTGAGACACAGTCAGTAGAATGTTATTATGTCTCTGGGCGTGCTACCTAAATATCCTTGCATTGTTGTCTGACCTACAATGATATGACAATAGACTACTTTAAAGGTGCTCCGAGGAACTTTCAGTTTGGTGTTAACTCTAGCGCCCCCTTTAGACAAAAGCAGTCGTGTTTTTACTACGCCAGCTGTTGTTCCTGGGTGAGCGTACCCCCATGACAAAGCCATTAAGAAAAACTATATAAAAATAGCATTCTTTGCACTGATGGTCTCGTTTGCTGTTACATGTAATTTATGATCATCAGAGGAAAAATTTGACTGTTTCAGAAATATCTAAAAGTTCCCCGTAGCTACTTTAATTTGAACTTGAGCAACCAGCGTTTCAAAACCTAGAGTCGTACCATGGTGTAGAAGTGTGTGTGTGTGTGTGTGTGTTCGTTCGTGTGTGTGTGTGCGTGCCTGTGTGTGTGCATGTGTGTGTGTGTGTTCGTTCGTGTGTGTGTGGCGTGCCTGTGTGAGTGTGTGTGTGTGTGTTCGTTCGTGTGTGTGCGTATGTGTGTGTGTGTGTGTGTGTGTGCGTGCGATCGCGTGCGTGCGTTCGTGTGTGTGTGTGTGTTCGTTCGTGTGTGTGCGTGCCTGTGTGACTAGAATCTTACCGTGGTGCGACTGGGAGAGGTGCTGGTGTTGGTGGCCCAGGTGTGTGTGTGCGAGGTGCGAGTGTGTGAGGTGTGAGATGTGTGTGTGTGCCAGCGAGTCGGCCAGCCTGCCCGCGTTGCCGCTGCCCCCGCTCTGCGTGGAGGAGGAGGAGGAGGAGGTGGAGCCCAGGTGGGAGTGGGAGGGGCCTAGCTGAGATGACGGGCGGCTCATCCAGTGTTCCATGTCTCCGGGGCAACCAGCCTCCTCCTCGGAGCCCGACGACGAGTCTGAGCACAGGGGAGACAGGCCTGGGGACAGTCAGGGAGCGATGCTATTAGACAAGCTAGGCTAACACACTGTAACCGCATTGACACAACATGAGCATGCTAATAGACAAGCTAGGCTAACACACAGGCCTAGTGACAGTCAGTGAGTGATGCTATTAACCGCATTGACACAACATGAGTAATGCTAATAGACAAGCTAGGCTAACACACAGGCCTAGGGACTGTCAGTGAGTGGTTTTATTAAACAAGCTAGGCTAACACACAGACCTAGTGACAGTCAGTGAGTGATGCTATTAAATATATTGACCATTGACACAACATGAACATGCTAATAAACAGGCTAGGCTAACACACAGGAAACATTCATACAACGCTGACATTACATAGTGTAAACCGAACCAATTCATAGTCAAAAAAGTAAAAGTTGGCACATTATAGTCTTATAGCGACTTAAAATAAGAAAGTATTGTGTGGGTTTGAAAGATTAATAAAAATGTTGTCGGCAAACTAACTTGCTCAAGATGGTAAGAACCTAACGGAAAAGTTCATAATTTCCTAGAAAACATTTTTATTAAAACAGCGAGTGTAGGGGGCGCCCTTAGCTCAGTTGGTAGGGCGTCCCCCCCATGGGCCTCGGCCAGCAGCGGACCCAGGTTCGATTCCAGCCCGCGGTCGTTCTCTGCATGTCACTCCCCTCTCTGCCCCATTTCAACTCTGTCTCTACACTATCAATAAAAGCATAAAAATGCCAAAAAAATATCTTAAAAAAACAAAAACAGCGAGTGTTTGAAAAGCCATTATGTCATGTGATATCTCATTATGTTTTAAACTCTCTGCTCATGTTCCCGTTCAAAAAATATGGGACTCCAACGCAAACAGTAAAACCATCCAAGTTTGACAGATGGAGTCATTAGTTTTGTACCATGATCTCATTGTATCTCTCACACACACACACACACACACACACACACACACACACACACACACACACACACACACACACACACACACACACACACACACACACACACACACACACACACACACACACACACACACACACACACACACACAACACACACACACACACACACACACACACACACACACACACACACACACACACACACACACACACACACACACACACACACACACACACACTTTCTTTTTTTACAGAATTTTGGTGGTTCTCTTCAGTTGTATGTTTCGATTATACATTTTTCTTAATTTTCTTCTTGATTAAGGTGGTCAGAGGTTAAAAAATGTAATTGCCAATTGCCATTCTGCTGTTGTAATTGTCGAATAAACTGTAATTGCATATGAAAAAATTAACCATCTTGAACATCTTGACCATTATAAATGTATGTGTGAGTTGTGTTAAAGATCTACTTCACCGGTTGGAATATGAAGGTGTATTGAACTCTGAGATCCTATTTAGTATAAATGTGCAAAGAAAAATTAAATCGGATCATCTTAGCCTGAGGAAAGGCAGAACGAGTGTTTTATGGTCTCACTGTCTAACCCTACAGTTTCCTTCTTGTGACATCACAGTAAGGGTTAAGATTAACAGGACAGCTGGGCCAAGGGAAGACTAAAGGAAGACTGAGGGAAGAAAAACCTCATTCATTATATTATAATAGTTATTTTATAATGATAGAACGCTGGTTCCGTATGGGTGAAGTATTCATTTAAGCTTTGTGGAGACGTCACGTTCACTTTAGAGTTTTCTCAAAAGGTTAAAAAGCTAATCACCGCTGACCAAAGTTATTACAATTCCTTCATTCAAATTCAATCAGCAACCAAATTACGTTTCAACTCTGATTATGTTCATTGTAATGAGCTCAGTTTTTTTTTTTTTTTTTTAACCTTTATTTCTTCAGGTAAATCTCATTGAGACCGGAGACTCTTTTACAAGGGAGACCTGTTTTCCTTTCCCACGTTACCATTCACACACACATTCATACACCGATAGCAGCAGGCTAACTATCGACATTCACACGAGGCAAGGTGGGTGAAGTGTCTTGCCCAAGGACACAACAACTATGACACAAGTGGCAGGGCGGGGATGGAACCTCCAACCCTTTGATCATCGGCCGACCCACAGTCGCCCAAAGTCGCCTTCACAGGTAAAGGTCAACTTAGGCAACTTCTGGTGGCACACCTTTTAACAAACGGTTAATAATGAGTATTTGTCGTGTCCTATTTCACATGGCAGACCAACATTACTGCTGACTGTGGTTTGGGTTTATTGTGAATCTGTGAGTGGGTTTGCTCGCCGCGGGAGGTGTGTGTGTGTTATTGAATCGCAGAATTATTTTAAGACTTTTTTTTTTTGGGCATTTTTATGCTTTATTGATAGTGTAAAGACAGAGGTGAAATGGGGCAGAGAGGGGAGTGACATGCAGAGAACGACCGCGGGCTGGAATCAAACCCGGGTCTGCTGCTGGCCGAGGCCCATGAGGGGGACGCCCTACCAACTGAGCTAAGGACGTCCCAACTATTGGTTTCTTTTAATGACAATAAAAAGTGTGGTGTGTAGTCTTTCCATATGTCTTTGTAGAAACATGGCGGCCGCTCCTTTGCAGATATAAAAGGCTCATTCTAAGGAAATGTATTTATAAAAGATGGAGATGTGTGTGTGTGTGTGTGTGTGTGTGTGTGTGTGTGTGTGTGTGTTCTGTTCACCTGGAGGTGTGTATGCGTCCATAGATGTCTGCACCACGAGGGATCGTCTCTTAGAAGGCATCGGCACGGCAACCTTCCTCTCTACGTGACGAGCCAACACAGCCTGCACCGCTTCAGTGTGAACGTCTGAGAGAGAGAGAGAGACACAAGTTGGAGACACAAAATTGCGACAAAATATGCAAATTAGCGACAATTTTCACTTGCAGTCTCACTGAGTTGGTTCCTCACGACACGTTTGCGAATGTCCTGCCCAACACTTGCCAGGAGGTCGCATTTATGTCTCGCGAACGTCGCACGACCGTCTCATTTTTGTCTGAAATCAGTCGCAATTTAGTTTCATAAGTCGCCAAACCCTCGCAAAGTTGTCTGACATTGCTCGCACTGTCTGACTCGCGGAAACTAAATTGAGAAGGGTTTGCAACGCGTTTGAGACACATGCGACCACTCTGAGACTATTTTGAGACTAGATTTGTCGCACACTTTTTTTGAACATGTTCAAAATTCATGCGACGGGACTGCGCGGCTCTGCGACTCATGAGAGGAAATTGAGACCTCCGCGAACGTTTGGAGACAGTTTAGAGACTCGTTTGCGAATGAAGTCTCCAACTTGTCGCAAACAGTCGCAGCCCAGTGAGATAGGGGCTTTAGCTGTAGCCTCAGTACCTGATCTGTAGCGCTCGTCTCTGGTGCCTGAGGTCCGTCGCCGATGGAAACGGGCGGCAGAGGGGGGGCCCATGGGGGGACGGCGGGACATGGGCCCTTCCATTCCTACAGAGGAGAGAGACAGGCAGACAGGCACACACACGCAGACACACACACACACACACACACACACACACACACAGACAGACATATACAGACAGACAGACACATACACACATAGACATATACAGACAGACAGACAGACACACACACACACACACACACACACACACACACAAATACATATATACAGATACACACACACATACAGACACACACACACACGCAGAGACACACGCACAGACAAACACACACACAGACACACACACACACACACACACACATATAAATATACAGACAGTCAGATATAAAAACAGACACATATATGCACGTTCACGTTTCACAAAAGCAATAAATACACAATGCCCAAAACAAAAGGAAGAAAAACAAACATGGAGATGATTTGATTCCGCAGAAAAATTATATAATTTTTCTGTCTTTAAAAATAAATAAATAAATAAATAAATAATTTCAAATAATAACATAAAATAAAACTCAGAACAATGTGGTATAGGTGTTGTGTTGCGTTTGGTGACCCATAATAAGCACAGAACATCCCTATGATAAATGGTGACGTCCTAGCCCATATGGTGTGATGGATGTGTGTGTGTTTTACAGCGCGTTCACACACACACACACACAGTCAGTGCAGCTACATGGCACAACTAGATTGGATTAAGACTAGACACTCGAACGGACCATGTCACTTGTCTGAGTATACATGGCCTTTCGGAAATCGGATAGATGGCTGTCTCCACTATGTTAGGTGTTCTTATCCGACTTCTCTTGTCCGAAGTAGATCGGATAAAGGTGTTTACATGCAGTTTAAAAGTCCTGTTGAAGTCTTATTCGTTTAGTTACCCGATTATGAGTCTGCATGTAACCGCACTGAGTGAGATAGGGAGGGCCAGGCTTAGCTCTAGGGAGTCTTAACCTACATTCACTAATGGCTTGGAGGCTGAAGGCCCGATCGATATGACAGAGTATCAACACCATCATCATCGCCCTGGGTTTGTCATGATAGCGGATCTATATGTCCTGCTATAGTGGTGTGGGGCAGTATATGTTTAAGCTGCTGTCTGTCTGCCTGTCTGTCTGCCTGTCTGCCTGCCTGTGTGTCTGTGTGTCTGTGGGGGGGGGGGGGGGCTCAGGGAAGAGCAGTATGTCTGTCTGTCTGTCTTTATGTTTGTCTGTCTGTCTGTCTGTCTGTCTGTCTGTGTGTGTGTGTGTGTGTGTGTGTTTGTGTGTGTATTTATGTATCCATGTATGTATCTATCCGCCTCTCTGCCTGCCTGCCTGCCTGTCTGTCTGTCTATCTGTCTATCTCTCTCTCTGTCTGTCTGTCTGTGGGGCGGGTCGGGGGGTGGGGGGGGCAGAGGTTGCTAAGTTACCTCCAGCATGTGGAACAAAAGCTCTGATCAGCTTGTGTCTCTTCTTCTCATAACCCTTCTGAGTGATGTCTCCTGCAAACAGATAGAGACACATGGACAGAGTGAGAGAGACAGGGACAGGGGGCGGCCTGGGCTGATTTTTATAGATTCATTAAACCTGCAGTGTGTAGAATTTTGGGTTTTATTTCCTAGCAGATTTTGTAGAAAGTAATTATAATATCCATAAGTACATTTAATTTAGTGCATTTTTTTCCCCTTAGAAAGGGTCTCATATATTTCCATATTTCTGCATATTTTGGACCAAGGCCTAGTGCCGCCATCTTGAAAGTGTCATAGTTGGAATGTCATCAGGTGCATTGTTTAAAATTTAGAATTGTTCTTGTCCTTGAAGGCCACTGTAGCTTCTGTTATTATTCGAAAGGGGTGGGGTTACCCAGGGAGTGTTGCATTCTAGAACTTTGTAGAACTTTCTTGATGATGTCATATTACACACTGCACCTTTAAGTATATAATTAATAAAAACATATTTTATTTGTTGGCCAGGGCTGCCTGGGTTGATTTTTATATTAATAATACATCAGATTTATATAGCGCTTTTCCAAATGCGCAAAGCCGTTCATCAATTTATAAATATAATCTAATATGTCTGTTTTTCTTTTTTGCTAATGGATGTCTGAATGTCCTTCGGGATCAATAAAGTATCTATCTATCTATCTATCTATCTATCTATCTATCTATCTATCTATCTATCTATCTATCTATCTATCTATCTATCTATCTATCTATCTATCTATCTATCCATCCATCCATCCATCCATCCATCTCATTTGTTGCTTAAATCATTGTTTTTTTTGGCTTGAAGGGAAGGGCTAGTGATTTTTTAGACACTTTTGCCCGTTTCAGTTTCCACCCCTTCTGTCTCTCCCAGTCTCTGATCGTCTCTCTCTAGAATGTTAATTAAACATAAAAGGTGTAAAACAGAACTTAAACACTTCAACATAAATGTGAAACAGTGTGATGAATGAATGAGATGTAATGACGGAAATTATGAAGATAGAAGGAACAAAGGATAATGTAGGGAAGGATAGGGCTGGCCCGAATTATTCGAATATTCGAATACTCGTTCGGAAAATTAGTATTCAGAGCATAAATTAGTATTTGGAGCTACTGCAATATAATGTCATCAAATAATTTTATATTTGGATATGAAAGTTAGTAATATTGTAGTAGTAGTAGTAGTAGTAGTAGTAGTAGTATTGCTCA
>CM047525.1:24870715-24873215 GCA_026122265.1 Ammodytes dubius
GGTGGTGTAGTGGATAGAGCGTGTACCATATTGGCTCTGGCCTTCGTTGCAGTGGTCGTGGGTTCAAATCCGACCCGTGGACCTTTACTGCAGGTCATCCCCCCCCCCTCTCTCTCTCTCTCTCTCTCTCTCTCTCTCTGTCTCTGTCTCCCCATTTCAACTCTGTACTGTCTAATAAAAAATGACAAAAAAATTATCTTTAAAAAAAAAGAAGTAGAGCAGCTGTCCTTCCAATGCTTTAGATTCCTTAATCCAAACGGTAGAACTATCTTTATTTATTTTTAATTTTTATCTGCAAAACCTATTATTTTTTTTCATTTAAAAAGGTGCAGTGTTTGTAATATATAACAGGATTTGGGCATCATCTATTGGAGAACGTTATAGATGTCAACGCTCCCTTGCTAACCTCTCCCTCTGGGGGAAGTATTGAGGTTTGACAGCCGTCCTGCTGGTCCATATATAATATAAATTTAGACAGAACAAGTGGCAGAACTGAAGCCATGTGTGTATCAGAGCAGGGACAGCTGGGGGACAGTGCGCTGGTGCAGTTTTTTTTTTTTCATTACCCAATATAATAATATGTATCTTATGTGGATATAAAAAGCTTACTCTAAGGTAAAAAAAGAAACAACAACTTTAATTTCAAAGCGATTAAACACTTATTAAAACATACAGAGAGACAGAGTTGAAATGGGGCAGAGAGGGGAGTGACATGCAGAGAACGACCGCGGGCTGGAATCGAACCCGAGTCTGCTGCTGGGCCCGGCCCGGGAGGGGGACGCCTTACCAACTGAGCGAAAGGCGCCCCCTACACACTGCACCTTTAAATTGTTTTAAAAGCAACAGAAAGTCACACAAACACATCCGTTATGACTCTACCGTAATATACTATACTTACTTTTACTACACTTTGCATCCACCAATTAAAGCTACTAGTACTACTGCTAAAACATCTGATTTGCAGTCAGATATTCTAACAAAAGGTCCAGTCCATAGCAGATGTGATTCCAGCTTGTTTCATACACTGAGCCTCATTAACTTAACTATACAACCTAGATTAAGTTATTAATTATTCATTGATTTATGAACATCCTGGGTAAAAGATGGAGATTTACGTGTGTGTGTGTGTGTGTGTGTGTGTGTGTGTGTGTGTGTGTGTGTGTGTGTGTGTGTGACTGTGTGCGTGTTTGTGACTGTGTGTGTGAGTGCGGCTGACCTGAAATGCACCGCTTCAGGCTATATACACACACACACACACACACACACACACACACACACACACACACACACACACACACACACACACACACACAGTCACACACACACACACACACACACAGTCACACACACACACACAGTCAGTCACACTGTCACACACACACACACACACACACACACACACACACACACACCAGCTGCTACTAAACAGGGTTAACAGGGATGGGAACTAGAATGTTGCCTTTCAGCCAAAATATCTGCAAGAATTTTGGCAGCTACTGAAGTCACCTTAATGAGTCTCTATGCATATTCACCCAAACAGAAAACAAGCTTTGATATGATGTAATGTATTCACCTGGGTACAGACAAACACCTGAGCACAAAGCGCTACATTACATTAGACTAGTGCAATAGACCACGTGCAATAGAGCAGTGTGCAATAAACTCAGGCACCTTTTCTCGCACTTTCCTCGCACTTTAAATTGTCTGAATGTTTTTATGTCCTAGAATTACCGTGTGATGTTCTTGTTGTTTTAGCTTTGTCCAATGTGTAGGCCAAGGTTTTACTGTGTTTTTACTGTGTCATATTGTTGTTGTCTACTGGTTAAGCAAAATGTAGCACAATGCCCAAGACAAATTTCCTTAACAGGACAATAAAGTTTACCCTGACCCTGACCCTACATTATGCATATGTGGACAGTCACTTGATTTTAATCCCTTTTCTCTTTGTTTCCCGGTCAGACATTTTGCATATTTAAACACATTGAGCACTTCAAAAATACACCTTACAGAAAAATACTCATTCAGATTGTTTGTTTGTTTTGTTGGCAAAACTATGCACGGAAATGAACTCACCAGAGGCCATTGAACGCACCATAAGCATCAACACAGAGGTTGCGTTCCGAATCTCATACTTTCTACTATATAGTATGCAGAAAAAAGATTTAGGATGTCCCGATTCTTGTGGCCAGATTTAGGATGGTTAGAAGTACCCGGATGTCCTACTTCATGCGGCCAAGATTGTTAGTGTTGAAAACTGCATCCTATTTGGGGCGATTCTGACCCACAATCCAGTGCGCACGTGAAGTGTCGTCACATCGACGAAGCCTCCATATGAAAACAAACGGGGATGCGACGGATATATAAAAGCAAGAGGCAAGATCAAGGCGCAACGTTATGATGAAATAAAAGAGTAAAAGTATGTCCCAATAGTATGCCTACTGCATCCTAACTAGATTCTTTTTATCGTCGGATGTAGTATGTAGAATAGAAAAAAGAAAGA
>CM047525.1:24878215-24900715 GCA_026122265.1 Ammodytes dubius
TGAATAAAATATTACCATCTCCATCCATTATATAAGGCAGAAGATGGGTTATACTGAAACAACAGCCGGGTGCATCGCTTTGATTGGGATGAAATGAAATGGCCCATGGAAGAAAAGTGTGTGTTTGTTGTATGGAAATTTGGAGGAGGGGGAGGGGGGGGGGGGTACGATTGGGAGGGGTGGGGGGTGTGTGTGAAAACATATTCCAAATCCGAAGCATCCTCATCCTCATATGTTCAAGGCCCAAATACACACGAGATCACACGGCCATGAGACGCCAGTATATACTGCCCCTTCTGCGCTGCTCTGTCACGCAGCGTTGCATCGCTATGCTATTATTAAACACACACACACACACACGCACATATACATACACACGCAGGCACACACACACACACACACACACACACACACACACACACACACACACACACACACACACACACACACACACACACACACACACACACACACACACACACACACACACACACACACACACACACACACACACACACACACACACAGGTAGGCTCGGCTCGGCTGATTGTGTCAACATCTCAAGGTCAAACAACGTGTTGGTTTTCGGACCCAAAACGTAAAAGCGAACGTGTGTTTTTCCGAGACAAAGAGCAGCGGTCAAATCCCGCAGTGTGTATCCGCTCTGCACTCACTCTCTCCCGGCTACGCAGAGCTGGCCAGGCCCGCTCCCTGGCTCACAAACATCTGGATGGGAGGAGGAGGGAGGGAGGTGGGGGCCTCAGGAATGAACGGTTAGATTCCGTTAGTAGGGAAAGGCTCCAATGTGGATGGTGGTGATCGGATAGCATATGCGTAGATTTTTGGGGGATTCGGGAGCTATGTCCCCGTTATTTAGAAGAGGTATATTTGTCCCCCTCAAAAAAAATATGAAACACAACCCCCTTCTTCCCTAAAAAGAGGTTAAAATAACAGTCCAGGGGGAGGAAACCTGTATATATCCGTTCTTATGTGTAACTAGATATTTCCCTGCGATTTCACACACCCCTAAAGTGGACCGTACCATCGTAACCTTGCCAAGCTCCGACTCAATGCAGAAAAGGCACAAATTGGTGCATAAAATGTCACCAAAAATGCAGGATATTAAGTGTTGTGCGGTGTGTGTGTGTGTGTGTGTGTGTGGTGTGTGTCCCTCTTAATGTTGGAACAAAACCTACGCCCTTGGTGTGGTGGGGATGGTGATGATAATGATGGTGATGAGATAACGAGTTCAAACGAAGGAGGCTACGTTTGATTAATTGATGAATTTCTTCTTACCCTCTGACAGCTCCAGCTCCAGCTCAGCGAGCCTGGCTCTGATCTCCAGCGGTATCGGCGACGCCTCTCGGTCCGCCATTCGTCGTGGGTTGTACCGCAGAAAACACGTAGTCCTCCCCCGGTCGGTCGGTCCAAGAAGCCAGCCGTTGCTAGTCGCTACTCCTCCTTCTCCTCCTCTCCACCGTAGCTGCTGTGCTCGTTGACGGCGGCGCTCAAAACCAAAAGACTACGAGGCGTCGAGTCGGAGAACAAAGAAGATAAATAAATCTGGCGTTTGGTTGTTGTTTTTTTTAACGGAGGGCCGCCATAGTAAAAGCCCCTCAGTTTGTCGCTCGGCGGTTAGGGGCGGTTGGGTTCAGTTGGGTTAGCGGTGGACCGTTGGTTATTGATGGTGGTGGTGATGAGGCTCGCGCTCTCAGTCACAGCCGTTTGCAGCTTCTTGCCGCTGGTGTGACGTCACGTGACTCTACGGAGGAAGGAGGAGGCGGAGGTGCACGTCATCACCGGCAGGGGGCGAAGCGAGAGACTGAGCAACCACACCTACATACAGCACAGGGTGACGGTGGAGTTTATCAACAATAAATAAATAAAAATATTAAAAAATTAAATAAATATATATATGTGGCGTTTTTTTCTTACCGTAATTTTTGTCCATAATATTTTGCCTATAAAAAACATTAAAGTTTTTCATTTGTACTTATTTTTTTTATGTATGTTTTATTAACGAAACCTTTTCAAAATTAAATTTATATTTTCAAATATATATACTATTCAAACGATTAAGTTTAAAATAAAAAGAAAGCATCTTATGAAGCTAAAAAAATCTTTATGTTAATTTGTTAAAGTTTTTTTTATTCACTTTTATTTAAAATTGTATTTCTTATGCCTTATTTTTTGTTGTGTAACAGATTAAATCGGGAGTTAAAATAAGTACCTAAAGTGTTAAGTTATAAAGTAGCTCCCTTGGTTGAAATCTGAGCATAAATTCACAATTTTCTGACGCTTTTAGCAACAACCTTTTTCATGACCTCCTTATATTTAGTTTCATAATTCATTTCATCAAACCACAATGTCACTGATACATACACAACCAAATGGATACATGCCAGTTTAGGAATAAGAAAAATCTTTTAAAATGGAGCGATTCTAATGAAAACATTCCCAAATCTTGCTTTCTGTCTAGTGTTCATGACTTGGTTTAGTCCAACCTCCTGCTGTATGTAGCCAGAGGAAACACAGTCAGTTAAACCAGGCAGAAAGCAGAACTTGGTTGCGTTCCGAATCGCATACTCTTTCTTTCTTCTATTCTACACACTACATCCGACGATAAAAATAATCTAGTTAGGATGCAGTAGTAGGCATACTATTGGGACATACTTTACTCTCTTATTTCATCATAACATTGCGCCTTGATCTTGCCTCTTGCTTTTATATCCGTCGCATCCCCGTTTGTTTTCATATGGAGGCTTCGTCGATGTGACGTCACTTCACGTGCGCACTGGATTGTGGGTCAGAAACACCCAAATAGGATGCAGTTTTCAACACTAACAATCTTGGCCGCATGAAGTAGGACATCCGGGTACTTCTAACCATCCTAAACCTGGCAACAAGAATCAGGACATCCTAAATCTTTTTTCTACATACTATATAGTAGAAAGTATGCGATTCGGAACGCAGCCCTTGTGTCCAATGTTCACTTGTAGAAGAGATGGTTCTCTCTGACAACACTGTGAGCTTCCTACTTTCTGGAAACAGATTTATTTTGGTTTTTCAAGCCAAACACTGTCTGCACAGCTGTTTTTAATGAGACTATGTTAGCCTGTCTTTTCCACAGCTCTGGCCAATTCCCTTTTGGTGTGGTCATTCTTTGTTTAACATCTGCATGTGGAAAATAAATCCCCAAAAAATAATGAGATTAATATTAAAAGGTCAAGCGGTCGAGTGTGAGTGAAAAGGCCTAATGTGGCAGTGACACATAAGTGAGCGTCAATTTGTTCTTCTAATTCAGAGTCTTTCATTAGTATTATTCTGAACATTCATTAGGCCTGCAGCAGCCTCCCAGGAATCAAATCATCCTCACTGTAAACAAGTGCTGGGGCCTCATAATGGAGTAACAAGCTTTACAATGGGGCTGGTCTGCCATCTGCTGGTTGGAAGAAGGAACTACTACCAAGGGTGTGAACATGATTTGTTAGTTTAGACTTTGGGGAAACATTTAAACATAAATGTACAGCAGATAATGTCTTGTAGGGTTTAACCCTTAGGTGCTCTTGGGGACGTTTTTGTCCTTTCGCACTTTTTTTACGCTCTTTTTTGTGTATAACTTTGGCTGTGCTTATGTTAACTGAAATATTTTTGGCCAGGGATTTTTTTTTTTCAAATATTTTGTGAATTTCTACTCAGCAACTTTGTACCATCTATTATAAAGGCTGTACACTTTTTTGTTACACTCAGCTCCTTAAGGACGTTTTTGTCCCCTATTGACTCCCATTCAAAATGGCCTTTTTTTACCAATTTGATCCTGCTGTCATTACAGCATAAAATATTTTTTTCAATGATTTTATGCTTTCATCCTCAACATAAAGCATCAAAATGTATCATTTTCAACACCTTCACAATTTTGAACCATTTCCCTATATTTGGCATAGGGTTGAATTACAAGCAATTTTCCAGGTTGTCGGTCCTGCCCCCCACAGTGCAATAGAAAAAAAAATTCAACCTAAATGGTGTGAGTGTGTTGGTAGGGATGCTAGTGTGTGGTGCATATGTGTGTATTGAGAAAATATAGTGTGTGTGTTTGTGTACACACAGCCAAACTTTACAAACTCAAACCTGTATGGAAAAAATGGCCCAATTTAAACTTTATTTTCTCAAACCATAGCCATGATGACAAACACATGTAAATTTGATGATATTAGGCAATAATCCAACACTTAAGACACCAAAATTACTTTTTTTAGCCCTATCTAGCTCAATAATTTATTTCCTCCTGGTTTTTTTGAGGATCAAATATGCTCCCTAAAACCATTTTTGTACTTTTTTGTAATTTTTTAGAGTTGCAGGCCTAAACATAATAAATATGAGAAATTAATGGAAAGTGTGGATCCATATGGATACCTTAGGGTTGTGTCTGTGTGTGTGTTGTGAAATTACTGTGTGTGTATGCGTGTGTGTCTTTGTGCGCATGCATATGTGTGCAGCTGTAAGGTGCAATTTGTGGGTTTTCAGGTGGCTGCGCAGGTTCACATTGTTACTTTAGTACTTTGTTGACATCATCAAAGAAACTGGAATGAAAAGGTCAAAAGCAACTGACAATTAATTAATATTTGATATATATGTAAAGAGGTCAAGTGGGTTGAAAGGTTTTAAAAAAAAAAAGTAGAAAAAAATATTACTGTATAATGTTTTTAGGGCAGTTTATAGGGAGAGGATGAGCGTGAGTATTTATTTGCATCTGTGACTGCACAAATACTAAACATGTATCAAAAGCAGTTTTATTGCAAATCATTAACACATCCTAGAGTCTGATTATCCCACTCAAAAAAATCCACTTTGCATCTATTATATGAGAAATGTTTCAGTTATTGTGTTTTTTTTAAATAAAAATGGCTCACGTCATCACATAAGCTTGCATGTAAAGGGTTAAAAGCAATTACAAATGAATGAATATTTGATATGTATGTAAAGAGGTCAAGTGGGATAAAAGGTTTGTAAAAAAAAAAGTAGAAAAAAATATTACTGTATACTGTTTTTATGGCAGTGTATAGGGAGAGAGGACGTTTTTGTCCTCTAAGGTACTGAGTGTGACTATTTATTTGCATCTGTGACTGCACAAATACTAAACATGTATCAAAAGCAGTTTTATTGCAAATCATTAACATATCCTAGAGTCTGATTATCCCACTCAAAAAAATCCACTTTGCATCTATTATATGAGAAATGTTTCAATTATTGTGTTTTTTTTAAATAAAAATGGCTCACGTCATCACATAAGCTTGCATGTAAAGGGTTAAAAGCAATTACAAATGAATGAATATTTGATATGTATGTAAAGAGGTCAAGTGGGATAAAAGGTTTGTAAAAAAAAAAAGTAGAAAAAAATATTACTGTATACTGTTTTTATGGCAGTGTATAGGGAGAGGACGTTTTTGTCCTCTAAGGTACTGAGTGTAACTAAAAAGTTAAGGATACCCAAGGGTTAAAAGCTTCACACAAATATATACATAACAATTTTTTTTTTAAATGTGTACTTGGAAAAAAAATATTTTGAGAAATGGTCAAGAGAAAAATGCTCAACCGATTACCAATATTAACACACAAAACAAACTTTTAACTTGAAAGGCACTTTTAATATTTGTTCAATAATATGTACATCTGTACAGACAAAGTAACATGTGCCACAACTATGCCTACTCTTTGTCCATGACAACTGTTTTACATTTAAAAAATTTATATTTTGAACAAAAGGAGCAATAAACTCAGTAAAATCAAATTAAAGTTCTGAAATACAGATGTAACTTCTGTGCAGTAACTGACCTCCTACACCCAACACAAAGTATATTCTCTTAATGCGACGACCTGAAAATGAGAATCCTTTCACTAAACACTGGACATTTTGACACCGAGGTACGTCAGCTAGATTTCCTTCTCTAAACGGGGCGGGACAAAGGCTTTAACACACTAAAACACTCCCATCCAACATAAATAAAAATGACATGAAAATTAAATTAAAGTCTAAAAATGAAATTAAAAAAAATCATGCAGTTTTGACATTAAGTGCTTTCTAAAGGGGAAGTTCTCACTCACTCACGGTGACCGTTGGTTTCGTTACAGGCACGGACATCTCTCCAACGTCTGAAAATGGAAGCTGGCTGGGAGGGCAGGACTAATGTTTAGAGACAAAGCATCACGTGTGCCCACAGCCCTGTGGACTAAAGAATAACACCGATGTATCGAAAAAAAAAAAAAGAATCATGGCGGAACGTCCTGTACAGCGAGAAAAACATCAAACACACACAAACAACAGGAAAGAGAAGCGCCAGTGGAGCCATACGCAAAAACAAGACTAAATCAAAATGGCTATTAATAAACTGCTCTCAACTAGAAACCAAGAAATAAAAACTAACGGAAAGTAGCAGATCAACATTTACATATTCTTTAGAGTTAATTTTCTCTTAAAACTGAAAACGATGGCTTAGTGGTTTACAGACCCCACACCTGCCCACCCTGAACCACAAGTCAGACCCCCTCCCATCACAGTTAATGTTACGTTGTGTTTATGAATAGGATCCCTTTAAAGACCCATACCTACATTCTACTATATGATTCTTACTGGAATAGGAATGACCACGCCACTGTGTCAGATTATTGCTCATAGTGTGTGTCTGCTTTGTGTGATAAGGACAGTACAATAAATCAGGCTTAATCGGCTTAATGTGACGCCCCATTGGACAACAGAAAAACAAAACAAGTGTCTTTTCCCTCCAGGCAGACCGATCACCGTGGCACTAGGGCAGGAGTGGAGGCCTGTCCCGGGTAGGCTGGGGGGGGCTGGGGCTCGGCCTCTGGAGGGGCGGGGGGGTCACTGGACACAGCAGGCTCACTGGGAGACGCTCTCTGGCAGATCTGGGCGTAGCTCAGACGCTTGGACTCCTGCACACCAACCAGAGCACAGTGTCAAACACCTTTACCTTATAAACACCTGATACGCTTTACGTGCACTCAACTCAACTATCCTCTGGTGTTACAAGCCACTCTCCATCTTACATCACCAATCTGGGCTCAGAGAGGCTTATCAGAAATCTATTCATCTATCGGCCATTGATTATCTATGAAACATACACTCATACAAACACTGCTTTAATTTCTTCCCCCTTTGGTTTGTAAAGTGTTGCTTTAGTCTTACTGTAGTTGGTTCTGGTGTGAGCGTGGCTGCTTTGGCCTCAGTGATCTCCTCTGTCAGCTCCTTCACGTTCCTATGGAGAACAACACAACACACTCACTACACAGTGCAACACACTCACTACACACACACAGTCAGGGCACAGTTGGCACCATGGCAACTGGACAGCTGATCAGAGTTCAACAGTATAATAGAGCTTTACTGCAGACACAGGTCCATATAACAAAGTGGAGAGGCTAAAGCTGCATATTCCATCACCAATGTAGAAACAGAGAATTAGATCACATAAATCTAAACCACTCATCAGTGATACTTACTGCTGCTGCTCGTCTGCCTGAAACTCCGGTGAGTCTGCCGGCACTGATACACACGGGCTGCTGCTTCTGACTGGACTCTGAGATGAACACAAGACAGTTCAGACATCTGTGTGTGTGTGTGTGTGTGTGTGTGTGTGTGTGTGTGTGTGTGTGTGTGTGTGTGTGTGTGTGTGTGTGTGTGTGTGTTAAAGTCTTACAAGGTCTGGAGTTTGAAGTATGTTGCATTAGAGTCAGAAGAACTGTGTGTGTGTGTGTGTGTGTGTGTGTGTGTGTGTGTGTGTTAAAGTCTTACAAGGTCTGGAGTTTGAAGTATGTTGCATTAGAGTCAGAAGAACTGTGTGTGTGTGTGTGTGTGTGTGTGTGTGTGTGTGTGTGTGTGTGTGTGTGTGTGTGAGGGAGAGAGACTTGGTTACCTTAGCGTTGGTGTTAGCTGCAGGTAGTGTTGCTATGGCAGCAGCGTTAGCCGGTTGGAGAGGAGGGAAGCTGGTCAGACCCAGCTCCAGAGGAGGAGACGGCTCACGGGGAGGAGACTGATTTGCTGCGCCCTACACACACACACACACACACACACACACACGGTTTAGGGTAATAGTGATTTTAAATAACTACACTTAACTTTTTTAACCTTTTTATTTATACAGGTAAATCCCATTGAGACCGAAGACTCTTTTGCAAGGGAGACCTGTTTTCCTTTCCCACGTTACCATTCACACACACATTCATACACCGATAGCAGCAGGCTAACTATCGACATTCACACGAGGCAAGGTGGGTGAAGTGTCTTGCCCAAGGACACAACAACCATGACACAGGTGGCAGGGCGGGGATCGAATCTCCAACCCTTTGACCCGCTCTACCAACTGAGCCACAGTCGCCCCGAACTTAAATAATATCACAGATGAATTGTATATGTCAATAGAGAGATCTGGCTGGCACCCCTCACAACAGCACACACACAGAGTCTACTTACCCGATTGGTTCCAGCAGATCTGTCCCAGGAGCGTGGGTTGTCTCTCCTCCTCTGGCTGAAGTTTCCTCTCCTGCGCGCGCGCACGCGCACACACACACACACACACACACACACACACACACACACACACACACACACACACACACACACACACACACACACACACACACACACACACACACACACACAGACACACACACACAGACACACAGAGCAGTTATGTTACTGCAGTGAAGGCTCAACACTGATTTACACTTCTGCAGTCAGAGTGTATACAGCAGAAGTCTACAGCTAAACCCCTCCATACATTACTCCCCCATGGCTGCTACTAACACAAACACTATTGATTATTAGGTATTACTTATAGCATAATAATTCCCAAAAATCAACCCACTGTTTAGACAATCAATATTTTAGTTTTTTTAATTGGTTGGTTCTAATGTTTCCTTTTCTTATTTTCTACTTGTGTCATTGTATTTTATTTATTTTTAATTGATAAAAAAAAAACGTTTTGGTTATTTTAGTTTGAACACCAAAAATCATCACGAAAAAACGATTATTTTTAAAATATTAATATATAAATAACATAGGTTAAATCACATCCCAAAAATAAAAACTAACAATAAAATGAATTCATTTATAAATTTTCTTATTTTACCAGCTGCATCATGTTACCTTCTTTCCACACCTAACCTGTCCATTCTGATTCAAACCAACTCTGGTGCATTTAACATAGGATCATTTTATTGTTTTATTTCTGTTTTGTTTTTCTTGTCTTTTTCCTGTTTTTCTTGATTTTTAATATGTTGTGATGGTGCAGGTGTTTGTTTGATTGTGTGTGTTTGTGAAAAAAAGAAAAAAAAACTACAATAAATAAATTGTGAAAAAAAAAAACCCTCTGGTGCATTTTCCCCTCTAAGATGCTTGTGCTGTGCTGTGTTGTTCCCCTTACCTGCCGCGGTCGGAGGAGGCCTGGGCCACCTGTCTGCTGGGCTCCATGCGCGCCCCTCTGCTGGGTCTGCGCGTGTTCCCTCTCGAGCGTCCTCTCCCGGGCCGCAGAGGGGAGGAGGAGCGCTCGCCTGGAGCCGCCGCGTCACATGACCCGGGAGAGCCGTTCTGATTGGTCTGCCAGCGGTCCCCTGAGCTGGACCACCGCGAGCCTCTCCTGGAAGAGAAGAGTAATCACACCAACATTATGAACAGACCGACAGGCTTTACTGCTGTGGTGAAAAGACATGTAGCAGCCGGAAATACATTTGACAAGGCAAGGCAAGTTTATTTATATAGCACAATTCAGACACAAGGCCACTCAAAGTGCTTTACAGGGGCAAGATTAAAATACACAATACACATTAGAAAAGCGAATGAATAAAACATTTAAAAGCGAATTAATAACATTTCAAAATTACAGGTTAAAATGGAAACAGAAAAGTCTTCAGACTTGATTTAAAAGAGCTGAGAGTTGCAGCAGACCTCAAGTTCTGACAATAAATGTATAAAATATTTATTAGCGGGTTGTAACAATATGGGCCGGATTTTTTTTAAATCCTTTAAACATTTCATAACGGGAGCTGATAATGTAATAATATACTTATATCACTTTATTTAAGTTTGTTTTATTGGCTGTAAAGGATCACATTTCCTTACTATTGTCTTTCTCAAATAACTGCATAAAGACCTAACCACAAAAACACCCCTATTCTACATTACAGGCAACAGGTTATTATGTTACTGGCAAGTTAATACATTATCGGCTTTTATTACAATACAAATGGCCAAGAGAATGCTGAGCAGCTACCTGGGCCTGTGTGGGGTGTGAGGTTTGAAGATGGAAGAGGCTGAGAACCCATTCATGAAGTCAGTCATCATAGTTGAAGCCTGGTGACAGAAACAACAACAGTCAACAAGGTACAAAGGGACCAGAGTTACTGTTCACACACTCACTGAGCCGTGACCAACAACAGTATACTGATGCAAGAGTAAATCCAGGCTGCGCTCCAATCCGCATTCTATCTACTATTTAGTATGGCAGAAAAAAGATTTAGGATGTGCAGATTCTTGTGGCCAGATTTAGGATGGTTAGAAAGACCATTTCTAACCATACTAACTTCTAACCAAAGACCAGAGATTGTTAGTGTTGAAAAGTGCATCCTATTTGGGCGATTCTGACCCACAATCCAATGCGCACCGGAAGTGACGTCAAATCGACAAAGCCTCCATATGAAAACAAACGGGGATGCGACGGATATAAAAGCAAGAGGCAAGATCAAGGCACAATGTTATGATGAAATAAGAGAGTAAAGTATGTCCCAATAGTATGCCTACTGCATCCTAACTAGATTCTTTTATGGTCAGATGTAGTATGTAGAATAGAGAAAGAGAAAGAGTATGAGGTCTAGAACACAGGGCCAGTGTCTCACCTCTGCACAGTCTGTGAACCCCGATGCGGCCGTAGCCCAGGCCTCATTGGTCAGGTCGTAGGTCATGTGGGCGGGGCATGGCTGCTGGTAGGAGTTTGGGGGGAAGTAGGAGCTGTAGGGGCCCTGCTCCAGCTGGGCCGGTCTGTAGCCGTTCTTTGGGGCGTAGGAAGTGACCGCCATGGTTTTGGCCTTTATCCGAACCATGATGGGCTTCTCCTTAAACACCCGCACCTCTTCCCTCAGGTACTTGTAGATCTAAAAAGACGAGCAGGGGGACAGGCTGGTCAAAATCATACAAGATAAACTGCTGTTCAATGGTGTTCCTGGTACACTGTAGTCCAATGTGATGATGGAAAATGAAAAGCATTATTTCAGGAGGTTAAACATTTTTTTTTTAAATTTTATTTAACCTTTATTTAACCAGGAAAGTCCCATTGAGATTAAAAACCTCTTTTTCAAGGGAGTCCTGGCCAAGAGGCAGCAACAAGTTACATGTTCACTCACAATAATACACTCACAACATATAGACAAAAATTTAAATGATAAAAGCATAATGAGAGGAGAAGATGTTTGGCTACATTTTACCTGTTGAGCGTCGGCTTCTGATTCAAAGGTGACGAACCAGTTGTCGTTGCTCACAAACTCACAGCTCAGGAACTTGGGCAGGTTCTCCCCGTTAAACAGAGCCTCCACCTCCTACACAACCACAGGCATATTAAGAACACTGAAAGGATAGCTAGAGAGAATGAAATAGACTTTGTGTGAGTGTGAGAGAGGAGTGAGTGAGTGAGTGAGTGAGTGAGTGAGTGAGTGAGTGAGTGAGTGAGTGAGTGAGTGAGTGAGTGAGTGAGTGAGTGAGTGAGTGAGTGAGTGAGTGAGTGAGTGAGTGAGTGAGTGAGTGAGTGAGTTCTTGCCTCCTTGGGCGTGCTGTCGGGGATCTCTCGCAGGATGACGACACATCGGCTCTGACTGGGCCGGACCTTCTGACCACACGGAGCCACCTGGACCAGAGGCAGGGCTGCAGCCAATCAGAGGAGAGAAGGAGAGACAGTAAGACAACATGTATCACTCTCTACTCTACAGGTCAGGAGGAACATCTTTCTGTGATGTGTGGATTGTTTCATGAAAGATCTGAGGAGATCTTGTCTCTGTGACTGGTCGTGAGGACAAACTGCTCACAGCAACAAAATGACTGCATTATTAAAATGTTCTCTGTGTATAAAAGCATTAATAATACATAAATAGGGCGCTCCCGTTGCGTAGTGGATTGAGCGTGTACCATATTGGCTCGTTGCAGTGGTCGCAGGGTCGAATCCGACCCGTGGACCTTTACTGCAGGTCATCCCCCCCTCTCTCTCTCTCTCTCTCTCTCCCTCCCTCCCTCCCTATTTCAACTCTGTACTATGTAATCTAATAAAGCTTGAAAATGCCAAAAAATAATCTTTAAAAATGAACAAATAATAGATTGAAATAAAGAGGTACATTTGAGGATGTCTGAGATGAGGTCCAGGTCTGTGCTGAGGCTCTTGATCTTGTCCAGGCTGGCCAGCGTTGCTATGGGGAAGTACTGGTCGCTGTCCATCTGGGAGTTCAGGTACAGGTCGCTGCCAAGGTGCTCTCTGGGGGGGGACAGGGCACAGCAGTTATCAGAGCAGTGGAGTCTGAAGATTTGTTTAAATTCAGAGATGGTCTAAAGATTTGATGACATGACTTGATCATGTTGTGCTCTGAGGTGTTACCTGGTCAGGCAGGACTCCAGAACGGTCGTCAGCTCCTGTCTGATCTCATCTGAAACTAAATCAGGTTATCACATGTATGTATATACAGCTGCATCTCAAAACATGTTAATATCATGGAAGAGTAAAAAATTAAAATTAAAAATCTTTGGTCCATTTTATAGTGTAGAAAACATCTCTAAACAAGTAGAGTTGGCTGCTACCTGTGACAGCTGGCTCGCTGGGCTCTCCATTGGCTAACGGAGCGTCTTCAGTCAGAGTCTGGTAGTCTGAGCAGAGAACAGCCTCTGCTTCACCCACCTCCCCCGGGCCCAGCGTCTCCAGCTGGAACTCTGGCATGTAGCCTACAGACCAACCACACAGCAGCTCATTAATGTACATGCACACAGTAACATTCACTTAGCAATGCAGATCTTGTTCAAAGAATACATTACAAATATCTCATTTGAATGTATCGAACATTAAAGACAGTATGTTTATTTATTTTATATATCTGTTTGAAAATCTTTAAGGATGCATTTCTCTGCATGTTTTCAGAGGGTGTCAAGAAGATCAAATAATGAACAACATACACATCTGTCCTTTTTCTTTTTCTTTAGTTTGTATGTATTGTCTGGTGTTGTTTGTTTGTTTGCTTATGGTTGCAAAAAAAACTAAATAAAAAGAATTATACAACAAAAATAAAAGACAGTATGTGTATTGTAGCTCTTACCCTCCTGGCTGGTGAGCTGGTCGGGCAGCTGTAGCCATGTCTGTTCCTCCTCCAGGTATCCCGGGTCGGGGACGTCCAGCTCAAAGTTTGGGTTGGTCCATTCCTCGGCGTTAGGGTTAAGGCTGGCGGACGCTACAGGCTCCTGACACAAAGAGACACAATGTGCACAAGATTCATCTAACAGTAAAGTCCCATGTATCAATACAACAAATAAAAATGAAATAATAAAAACAGATTAGCGATAAGTTCTTAGTTTTCCTCTCAGATGACAGCTCAGTATAAAGTTATGACACGTCCACCTGTAAACATTTCATCTTCAACTGTTTTCACATTTCTTACAGAACTTTGTCCGTGTATGAAAGACGCCTGTGTGAACAAAGTGTGTGTCAATAAACAACATGAGAAACTCCCAACCACAAGCCTTTCTTTACCTGCCACAATTCTTTTTACATAGATTTAGATTTTGAGGACAAGTAGATAATGAAAATGCTCTGAGTGGGTTAGGGGTTAGGACACTTACAGGCTGAGTGCACTCGGTGTGCCAGTCCCACACACAGGGTCCCTGAGGCATGAGCGTGCTGTAGGGGTAAGCTCCCAGCAGAGCCATGGAGGGCTGGAGCTCAGAGACCAGCGCTGGGATGTGCTCTGCCCGGCCGTCAGCTCCGTGGCTGGGCTCGGCCTGCGCTGCTCCCTGGGCCCACCCCACGCAGCTCTCCTCCAGGCCCAGCTTGATCCAGGGCTGGGGGTACAGACGGCACACGGAGGCCTCGGCGTCGTCTCCCAGCAGCTCAGACACCATCTCCCTCATGCCGCCCTCTCTCTCCCCCTCCTCGCTGGCTCCTGCTGCTGCCGGCGGCCCCTGACCCAGGAGGTGGATCTCATAGGACGGGGTCGAGGCGTAAAGGTCTATCTGGTCTGGGTCCACGGCCATCATGGGGAGCTCTTCTCCTTCTTCTTCTTGGTTGTAGTAAACTGAAGCTTGGTTACCGGGACAACTGAAGTCAGGAGGAATCATGAATGAGTCACAGACGCTGGGACCAACATGGACGTCAACCCTTTGGGACGGTGTGTCAGTAGCTACAGACATACTGGGAATCTCTGGAGCAATGTCAGTGTCAGGTTCAGTGTGCTGCTTTACTAACATCTCATCAACTTCCTCAGAGTGACTTTCCTTTGAGGAGTCTCCAGGTAAACAGTGAGCAGTGCCATTCAGGCTCATGTTAACTGTAGGGTTAATACTGTGGGCTGTCAGAGCAGTGCCGGTTGGCTGCTCTACTGTACGTACAGATTCATTCTTTATTGCCATGTTGAAGGGCAGAGCCTCCCCAGCCCGCTGTGCAGCTGTTGTCACTTGTACATCGCACGTTGCATGTATACATTCTTCATTCGCTCTGCATTCACTCCCAGTTATAAGCGTCTCCGGACAGACAATGTGCTCTGCTTCCTCTGGGGAAAGGAACTGAGCAAAGGAAGAGGGGGGAGAGGGGGGAGAGGGGGGAGAGGGGGAGGAGGGAGTGATAGAGAACTCTCTCTCAGCAGAAAGAGTGTGAGTGAGAGGGACTGGGCTGGAATCTTCAATGTAGCTCTCGGGACTGTGACGAGTGAAGCTTGTATTCACAGCTGTGCGGTCGTCACATTTCTCATCGCTTGCCGCTGAGTTCCAGCTGTTTTGAGCCTTTCCATTAACAGCCATCGTGCCGTCTCCTCTCTCAACAGGTGGGCCGCTCTGACACATCTCTGCTTCCTGTTTGGTCACTTCCTCTTTGTGATCTCCGCTCATGAAAACGTCCCGTGAACTTTTGTCCGACTCATTTCGGCGAGACTGAACCACCGCTGCTTCAAACTGCTCGTCATCAAACCTGGCAACCCGACCATGAGGCTTAACGCTGCTCAAGTCAAACTCTGGGTCGTTGGAGTTCACGTCTAGTTTGTCTGGTGAGATGGAGGGAGGAGGGTCTGGCGTGGGGGTGTGGAGGTGGGAGGGGGGAGACGGGGTTGTGAGGCAGGAGAAAGCAGTCAGCTCCACGGGCAGCGAGGACGTGGCAGAGAGGGTGGAGATGGAGGACACTTCAGTTAGACTGGTGTTTGCTGTGCTGATGTAGCCACTGCTAGCATCACTCTGCTCATTGAGATACACAGGGATAGCTAGAGACTGCTGGTAGGATTTATCCAACTGAATGTCTCGTCCACACAGAGGCAAAGCAGTGTCCGGTTTGAAGTCAGTCTTTGGAGAATCTTGACAGGGGCTCTGGCTGAAAGGATCCAGTTGTGATTGTTCAATGTTCTGCTCTGTTACCAGGCCAACAGACACATGGTCGTCCAGGGGATTAAAGTCAGAACCCAAACTCTCATCAATTTCTTTCTCCGGAAATTCTTCCAGCGTTTCACCTTCTGAGCGGCTGGATCGCTCTGCTGCGTTGTGGTCCCTGATGTAACACCCAGCCTTCACACACACACTCTCTCCTGGTTCTTCCTCAACACCTGCACCTGTGTGTGACGTCTTCAACAACTCATCCTGGGCCTTGTCAGCTTCCTCTGCAGCCGTGTGGAGGGTCAACCCTTCAGGCTGAGGCTCTACCAGCTGTGGAGACACTTCAGGCTGGACCGAGGCCTTCTGCCCCTCTGTGGAGGCCTGGTCCTCTGTGGAGGCCTGGTCCTCTGTGGAGGCCTGGTCTTCTGTGGAGGCCTGGTCCTCTGTGGAGGCCTGGTCCTCTGTGGAGGCCTGGTCCTCTGTGGAGGCCTGGTCTTCTGTGGAGGCCTGGTCCTCTGTGGAGGCCTGGTCCTCTGTGGAGGCCTGGCAGGTCACTGTGGACTGTGTGACATAGTACGGCTCACAGCTGCCGGCCTGTGATTGGCTGGAGGGCGTAGCCTCCAGTATGCGGGGCAGAGCAGCTGTTTGGCCCCCGGCGTCACCCTGCTCCTGGTCGTGTTCAAGGTCGTCTGCGTCGATGGAGCAGATGCTGTAGAAGCTGCGTGTGCGTGTGTCCAGGCCCTGACACAGGGCTGTGGTCAGGTCCCTCTCTTCCTCCTCCTGTTGGGGGGAATCCCCCTGCCCACCTGACACCTCAGTGACTCTCTGGCTGCTGGGGGGGGGGGGAAACCTGGCGGGAGAGGACCAGCCCTCTGCCGGTTTGTCCTGCTTCTGTTGCCCCGGGCGATGGTTGAACCACAGAGCCCTGCGCGTGGCATTGTCCACCACATCGGCCTTCTGAGCCTCTGGCATCTCCATATACGGAGCCGGGCCTCCACAGCTGGTGTGTGTCACGCCTCGTTCTGGGTCCGTGTTTGAATGTATGTTTGTGCCGCTGGTGGTAATAATAGCCGGCTGCTTCTCCTGGTGAATGCTGGCTGGTCTACGGTCCCCCTCACTGGGCACGGCCTTCACTTTACTGTCCCGGTGTGGATGTCTTCCCTTGTCTTCCATGGGGTCCTTCCTCTGCTCTGAGTCCAGACACACATGCTGAGCCAGGGCCACGGCGGTCTGCCTGACGCGCTCTGTGGCCTGGTCCTGGGTGGGGGGCTGTAGCAGCCCGCTGCTCTCTGTGATGTGTGGCCCACCGGGGCTCAGCTCCTTACTAAAGCAGCACCCCATCTTGTCCCCCGGCCTATAAGGGAATAAAACAAACTAAGAGGCTACGCAACAAGCAGACACAAGCATGGGCAGCTCCTCACGACGGCCCAGCCACATGCAGAAAGAGAACAGACCCTCCGCTCTCCCCCCGGCCTCGCCCCTCCTCCCCCGGCTACCCCTCCCCTGGTTACCCCTCCCCTGGCCCAGAATAGAACATGTGAAGGGGCTCACTTGGCCCTGCCACTCAACACAGGGCCGCACACCACCTCTTTCTGTGTGTGTGTGTGTGTGTGTGTGTGTGTGTGTGTGTGTGTGTGTGTGTGTGTGTGTGTGTGTGTGTGAGAATGTGGGAGCCCTAGTTAGGCTACAGTTAGAGGGGTCAGCACATGGCGCAGCAGCCACCAATCACAGTGCAGCAATGCAGTGGAGTCCCCTCCTCCTTCCCATCCCTCCATTCACTCTCTCTCCCTCCCACTGACACAACTCTCTTTCACTCACATCACTTTCAGGCTTGGCCGAGCCCCAACTTTTAATGGGATTGTTCTGCAGTTATGAAAAGGCTAAAAGCTGGAAACTGGGTTCAGGATGACTTTTAAAACAGTTTTTCCATGCGTCCAGAAATGAGGATCCTTCCTTTGTTGCTGGTCCTTCCCCCCCCCCACCCCCCCCAACCCCCTCCCTGTTAAAGGTTAAACTTAGAAGCCTAAGGGGTTGCAGTGCATGCTGCAATAGCATGACATCGCTGGTTCCATTCCAGCCAGTAACCTTTGTCCAAAGTTAACTGCCCCCATCTCTTACCCTGGGTCTCCTCTCTGTCCCTGAAAAACTATCAGATCAAGCTGAGAGAGTCATAAAAAAATATATGCCTAAAAAAAGAAGAGCCTTATTTTCAAACAAACTCTACAGACTGAATTATCCTCCTGAGCGAAGAACTACAAATATTAATATTACATTTTGTACATTGAGCAGGCAAGTCTTATGGAGGAATCCATGTTTTTGGAATGTCATCAGGTGCATTGTTTAGAATTTAGAATTGTTCTTGTCCTTGAAGGCCACTGTAGCTTCTTTTATTATTCAAAAGGGGTGGGGTTACCCAGGGAGCGTTGCATTCTAGAACTTTCTTGATGATGTCATATTACACAGTGCCCCTTTAAGCTGTAATGAGGGTTAACATTAGGACAGGTGTATGTGATAGCTGGTAGTGTTAAGCTGTAATGAGGGTTAATATATGTGATACCTGGTAGTGTGAAGCTGTAGTGAGGGTTAACATTAGGACAGGTGTATGTGAGGCCTTGTACCTGGTAGTAGTAGTAGTATCCAGGACCCAGCGCTCCGAGCGTTAACTCCACCTGTAGATCAGCTGGACACAGTGGATCCTGCTCTGACGTCATGTGACTCGGGCTGGAGGGGCGCTGGTCACCACGGAGACTGACAGACAGACAGACAGAGAGAGAGACGGACGGACGGACGGACAGACAGACAGGCAGACAGACAGACAGAGAGACAGACAGACAGAGAGACGGACAGACAGAGAGACAGAGACAGACAGACAGACAGACAGACAGACAGACAGACAGAGAGAGAGAGAGAGAGAGACAGGCAGACAGACAGACACAGACAGAGAGACAGACAGACAGACAGACAGTCAGAGAGACGGACAGACGGAGAGATGGATGGACAGACAGACAGACAGGCAGACAAGGAAGTGAGTCACAACACCAGCTGGCAGCAAGGGACACTGCAACAACAAGATTACTCAATATGCACCAGAGCAGCTCCACACTATTTACTGAATGCAGATTGGGTTTCTGTCAAGTAAACAATTAAATCATAATCTTATTTGGTTTGTATGACTCATGGCGACTTTTAAAAACCTGTTTTGATGTGTTTATCAGATGATAACTGACTTAATAAATGTCAAAAGTAACTAAGGACAACTGTTAAACCTTAAGACAAACCCCAAGCACAATTTACCAGAGCAAGAAAAGTAAGACTGGGGTGTAGAAAACAAATGCAAAAGCAAGCAGTAAATGTTGGTCAAACTATAACCACTTTTTTATGTTTAAGGGTCAGGGTTAGTATCAAAATAGTATTTAATTCATTATAAGACGAACAAACACACTAGCTGACTCATGTAATCACAGTTTGAATAATTCATCCATTCATAGACTGTTTGAATCATATCAAAACAGAGCAACAGTAGATTCATATAGTGTGAGCGTGACCAATACACATTTAAGCCCAAAACGCATTTAAAACTGAACTGAATTTAAAGCAACTTCATTATCCAAACTATTTTTAAGACATGTCGACATCATATTCATCATATCAAGACATGTGTGGAGATTTTAAGGCCTAACATTCAGATTTGGGGATTTTAGACTACACAAGACTTTAAAGACAAAGGAAAGCCTGAAAAATATGCTAACAAATCTTAATTTCTCATAAATTCCGGTTTTATTCCACATTCAATGGCCACCAACTATTATTGGAGAACTTCATTCACCCAAACATGTGGTTTGATTTTACAAACCTCCCAAACTTTATTCATAAGATTTAACTTTCACAATTTAAAGAAAACTTGATCGGCAGCTCAACAACATCCACTGTACATGACACGTGTCAACACAGACATTTTTAAAGCGTTGACATTCAATGTGGCTAAATCAAGTTGGCTAAATTAATAAAAATAACAAGCACTGGTTGACCATTCATTATTTGGGATTTTCCCATTTCTCTTGACACAAACATATTGGTATTAACGTTCAAATGTACTTTAATTTATTTGTTGTTGCTAGCTTTAAATATATTTGGGCTAATTAACGTTAGGTCTAGGTTGTTTGGAAGCTAACGTATCTTTCAGGTGCACGGAGTTTTATAAGCTTTAAAAAGCCGGCAACCTGAATTAACATGGCCTTTTAGCGTTAGTAACTGAGAAAGCAATGTCATTTAAGTAATGTTATCCGAGTTGATCATCTTTTATCATTAATTTAACTTACGTGTTTTAGTTAATTAGTGGTTAGCATCCTACCGTTAGCCACGCTAACGTCCAAAGTCAAACAACAACAACAACGTTAAAAGATGCTAACGGCTAAAGGTAATGCTAAAATAATGTTTCTGGAGCTAATCTCATTGAATAAACGGCTCTTTTGGGGTTGTTTTAATTGACTGCGATTAGTGGGAACTCACCTGTCACCTGTCCGCTCCTGCTGCCCTGCTTTTTGCCTGTTTGGCGGTGTGTTTGCGGTGGGGCTGTCACTCCTTTCTCCTTCGTTTGCGTCCATAAAAACCGTTAACGTTACTTTGCCCTATTGTTGCTATGGAAACTGTGCGGTTCAACAAAATCTGGAGATAACAAAATTTCTTATTTTTATTTTATATTTTTTTTAACAGTAGGCCTACATCTAAAGGGTTGAAGCTAGGTTTACTTATTTTTTTTTAAATATATACCGAGGTCACAAGGCCACATATCTCCCCGAATTGGACGGGGGGGGAAAAAATCGGATTTTCCGTGATTTATTTATTTACTTTATCTACAATTTTGAGGGTTTCAGTGCTGTTATAAAGTTTCTACTCCATGGGGCTAAATTCTGGTAGTTGCTGAAAACTTTATTGTTTGCTTCTTGACCCTTAAAAAAATGGTAGTCAAATTGAAGCATAATAAGTCAAAATCTGTCAAATTAGATAATGGAAAAACTGAGGTTTTCCAAACGCACCCCAAATCACCTAGCCTGGTCCAACCAGACCATCGTACTTCATTTCATGAAATTTGGCCGGAAGTAGGCGGGCGGGCGGAGCCAGGCTACAAATCACCACCTTTACATCAAAAACATTACAATATTTTTAAAATATTATTTTGTTCAATTCTAAAATTAATTCAAAAAAGTCTCAATACTTTTCCGCGGGAGAAACATTTTGTGAAAAATAACTATTTTGCTGGCCTAAAAGTTGTCAAACATTAACATGAGTATAAACATGATGTATTTAATAAAAACCCACTCTTCATAATACATAATAATATAAGTTTATTGATGAATTGATGTTACAGAGCCTGGCTAAAATAGTCGTTTTGTTTGCATCAACAATTTAAAAAGTTCAACAACAAAAATAAAGTATTTTGATGCACAGACAGAAGAGTCTCATCCACAGATTGTTCCAAAAACTAATCTTTCTTTCTCAGATTTCAACTGAGACAAATGTCGGGGGGAAATTGTCCGGTAAGGGTCCTCCTTAGGAAAGACCCTAACTGCCTAAAACTCCAGTTGTAGGTCGCAGCAGACCCGGGTTAGAATCCAGCCCGGGTCGTTCCCTACATGTCATTCCCCTCTCTGACACATTTAATCTCTGTCTCTACAAAAAAAACTGTCTCAATAAAAGCAAAAATGCCAAAAAATAATCTTTAAAAAAATGTCTGCTCAACGACCTGTCATGTATGAATAGTGCTTGAGTTCCCTGTCAGTCTGGGGAGCTGTAAGTGCTTTCATCTCTATTGATTAAAACACGATTTCATCTGAAGTGGCTTTTGTGTTTAAGAGTTCAATCCAGTGAAGAACCCTCCAGCCCGCTCTCTGTCTGTGCTGAAGAGGACCACAGTTAAAGGCATAGGCATACATTTCCAGGGGGGGGTACGGGGTGGATAAGTACCCCTAAATATTCAGAAGAGGTCAATTTGTCCCCCTCAAAAAAATATGAGACAACCCACTTTACTTTAAAATAGGTAAAAATAACAGTTCAGGTTGTTTATTTTATTTTGTCTTTTGTCTGTGTGTTTTCAGTTGTGTGTTTGTGTGCCTTAAAGAAAAATCCAAAAATAAAGTATTAAAAAAAATAAAAGTTTGGATGGTGGAAGCATGTGTATATCCTTCTTTTGTGTAAATATATATTTCCAAACGTTTTCAGACACCCCTACAGTGGACCGTACCATCTTAACCTTGCCATGAATCCTGGGGTTGAAGACATAATTTCACAAAAATGCAGGAAATTAAGTGGTTGGCAATCAAAATGTTCAGGTGGTTGGGGTGTCGGGGCTAGTGGTGTAGTGGTTAGATCCCCCCCCCCCACATAGAGTCTCAGTCCTCTTCACAGCAGACCCGGGTTAGAATCCAGCCCGGGTCGTTCTCTGCATGTGATTCCCCTCTCTGACACATTTCATCTCTGTCTCTAACTGTCTTATGTCTGATAAAATAACAAAAAATGCCACAAAATAATATTTAAAAAAATAGAATTCTGATTTTGTGTACTAATTTCTTAATGCAGGATTGTTTGTAATTGGGTGTGAGGGTGGGATATGGGTGGGGTATGTTCGGGGGGGGGAAAAAGGGGTAAAAAATGTATAATCCATTGTACTGCAGTTGCTTTGCTACTCTGTGATTTAATAAAAAAAACCTTTGAAGAAAAAATAGAATTCTGGAGTGGACCCCCCCCCCCCCCCCACTGATTATAATGTGTGCACCCCCCCCCCACCCCAAATATTGAAACAAAACCTACCCCCTTGGTCCATGCATTGCTCTATCAAGAATACAGGCTCCAGTATATTGTGTTAAACAGAAGGTAAGACAGAGGAAACGCCAGGCGAG
>CM047525.1:24913215-24918215 GCA_026122265.1 Ammodytes dubius
GGAGAGATAGAGAGAGAGAGAGGGGGAGAGATAGAGAGAGAGAGAGGGAGAGAGAGGAGGGGGAGAGAGAGAGAGAGAGGGGGAGAGATAGAGCGGAGAGAGAGAGGGAGAGATAGAGAGATGGAGGAGAAAGAGGGAGAGAAAGAGGGAGAGAGAGGAAGAGAGAGAGAGTGACCTTCAGTTTTAAGGTATTTTTTCCCACAGACATCCGTAGTTGTCCTGGGCAACACTGCTGGTGGTTTTGTTTTTTTACGAGTCAGGTTGGGACAAAGCCGAACAGCTTTATGGTCAGACGAACTTCATTAAATAAAGTGTTTATTGAGCCGCCATAATGCTAACATTACACTGGATTTAACACACTTCTGCATCCGCGTTTGACACACATATAGCACAGGTTTATTTATAATTCTGCCCTTGAGAGTGGAGAGAGGAATGCAGTAAAATGTAGTTAACCATGTCCAGACATACACAAACCAGAGTGTGTGTTTGTGGGCGCAAAACCAGCAGACATGGGTTTTTTTTTTCAGTGAGTCGCAATGTTCAAAAGCATTTTTTTCATTTTTTTCGGGGGGGTTGAATGAAATACATTTACGACAAATGACAAATCAGTGTCAACTTAACTTATGTGATGGATGGAAATATCTCACACACCAAGTAAAAAGAGAAAAAAAAAGTTTTAGTATTTATTTATTTTTTTAAGTCTTTTTGACCCCAACAAAAAAAATTGAAGTTAAGATTTTGGAATTTGGTTGAATTAAGAACGATGAAAAAAAATATACAAAAGTTTGTAAAATATGTAAAATGATCACAAGGGCGATACTGTATGTATGTGGTCTGAAAAACAAAGTTCAATTTGGGCAAAATTTTGAGAAAATCTAAACAATATAACACAATATGATATTACTTTATTGTCAAAAGTATTTTATTGAGTAAAGTCTCAAATTAGAAAAAAATAAAATAAATTGCAATCACCCAGCTCCATTCACAACATCACATACAAAACAAGCACCAAGACACCAAGACAGGACCCAAATAAACACACTAATATAAGCACAGACACTTTTACAACGACTTTCTTGGAAGTTATAAAGTCTAGGACGGGCTGAGCAGACTTAGCCGAGAAAACCACGTCTGGCGCTTGGAGGAAAACAACATATTAAAGGGATAAACATGAGATTTGGTGCAGGAATTCCAGGATTAATTGCAATTTTTTTGTAGATCCACTAGCCTTTCCATATATAGCCACCATGAGGTTTGCAATTGTATTTTTAGGTAAAATGTTTGATTGTCTGAATGGATTTTCTTTAAAGTTACAGTGCATAACTTCTGTCGCCCTCCATGAGGAATTCTGAGTAATTACAACAACACTGTCAGTGCATCGCCATCTACATGAGGTAAAGCCTTCAGTGATGGCACATGGATTTTATACCTTCTGCTGTACGTCCAGGTTTTTTTTTCTTCTTAGCAGTAGAATAAACAACTGAAACATTTCTTGGGCTCTTCTTGGGATTTTTCTGAGCTCCTGCACCAGTGTCGGGAGGGGGAGAGGGGGGGAGGTGGGGTGACGCCAGTTTGTAAACGCTGCCATACTGAGAAATACAGAGAGAGTTTTGTGGAGCTGATAATAGGCTTAAGCAACTTTGTGTCAACTTGTTTGGCGATGGCTTGAATGTAACTGACATGCATTCATATGAGAAAGTTACACACTGTAGCTTTAAATAAAACTTCATTCATGTACCACTATCTTCTTGTCTTGCGCTAAACTAACTGTGGGAATAGTTCCTCTCAAAGAAACACTCCCGAAGCCTTTCAACAAAACCATAAGGTCATAAATCACCCTCACTCCAGTGTTTCACCCTAAAGGATTTATAGACACAAGACGCGACATGTTCAGACTTCTCTGTAAAGGTTGACCTCTTTACTTTGACCTTAAAACTAAGAAGTGATCGATGTGTGTGTTGTGTGTGTGTGTGTGTGTGTGTGTGTGTGTGTGTGTGTGTGTGTGTGTGTGTGTGTGTGTGTGTGTGTGTGTGTGTGTGTGTGTGTGTGTGTGTGTGTGTGTGTGTGTGTGTGTGTGCGTGTGTGACTCTGAACCAACCTTGAACTAAGACTTCAAAGCAGTCAAATCAATGCTTGAAAAATGATTAAAAAAAGAAATGTCAGCTATTATGCACTAAATTAAATGTACTTATGGATATTATAATTACTTTCTACAAAATCTGCTAGGAAATAAAACCCAAAATTCTACACACTGCAGGTTTAAATAAATGCCTTTAGCTCAGTTGGTAGGGCGTCCCCCTCCCGGGCCGGGCCCAGCAGCAGACCCGGGTTCGATTCCCGCCCGCGGTCGTTCTCTGCATGTCACTCCCCTCTCTGCCCCATTTCAACTCTGTCTCTACACTATCAATAAAGCATAAAAATGCCCCAAAAAATATCTTAAAAAAAAAAAAAAAGAAGTTCCTCAGCCTGTTTTCACTCTCACAGTAAAGACAGTGAACTGCTTCGGGCGTCATATTTTTTTCTGATGTTTTTTGACAAGTTCATTAGTGAGTTCAGATTCCTGGTTGACACTTGACAGCCTCAATTTGTATTCGCTTCAGTTCCTTTGTTCAACTCTGTCAAAGTCTCAGTAAAGAATGACATTGGTTGCATTCCGAATCGCATACTCTTTTTTTTCTTCTATTCTACATACTACATCCGACGATAAAAATAATCTAGTTAGGATGCAGTAGGCATACAATTGGGACATACTTTACTCTCTTATTTCATCATAACATTGCGCCTTGATCTTGCCTCTTGCTTTTATATCCGTCGCATCCCCGTTTGTTTTCATATGGAGGCTTCGTCGATGTGACGTCACTTCACGTGCGCACTGGATTGTGGGTCAGAATCGCCCAAATAGGATACAGTTTTCAACACTAACAATCTTTGCCGCATGAAGTAGGACATCCGGGTACTTCTAACCATCCTAAATCTGGCCACAAGAATCGGGACATCCTAAATCTTTTTTCTACATACTATATAGTAGAAAGTATGCGATTCGGAACGCAACCATAGTCTCTGGATGATCAGGAGGCCAAAAAAAAAAACCTTATTGTTTTTGTGCTTATGACCCCAGAAAGAAGAGATTGCCCTTTTAGTCACTAAATCTGGCTGTGGGCTTTTATTTGGGTAAATCTACAACATAAGTGTGTTGTGCTGTATAATGCTGTGTGTTTGTTTACCCCCTTTGAACACACATACACACGCACACACACACACACACACAACGCATGCAAGCAGGCACACACACACACACACACACACACACACACACACACACACACACGCAGGCACACACACACACACACACACACACACACACACACACACACACACACACACACACACACACACACACACACACACACACACACACACACACACACACACACACACACACACACACACAGCCCACGAGTGAGCTGCAAAAGATTTAACTTACTAAATATAACAATAGTGCTTTGTGCAAGTTAAAGGTCATGTTTTGGATTTTTTTCAGATTATTTTTTATCCCTAAACATGACGCTGCGGTCGGATCAATTCATGCGTTCACAAGTATCATAATATAACACAGCTTTAAAGGTGCTGCGAGTAACTTTCAGTTTGTGTTCATTCTAGCGCCCCCCTTTGGCCAAAAGCGGTAGTGTTTTTACCACGCCAGCTGTTGTTCCTGGGTGAGCGTATACCCATGACAAATGCATTAAGAAAAACTATATAAAAAATAGCATTCTTTGCACTGATGGTCTCGTTTGCTGTTACATGTAATGTATAATCATCAGAGGAAAAATGAGACTCTTTCAGAAATATCTAAAAGTTCCTCGTAGCACCTTTAAACCTGCAGTGTGTAGAATTTTGGGTTTTATTTCCAAGCAGATTTTGTAGAAAGTAATTATAATATCCATAAGTACATTTAATTTAGTGCATAATAGCTGACATTTTTTTTTTTATTATTATTTTTTCCCTTAGAAAGGGTCTCATATATGTCCATATTTTGGACCAAGGCCTAGTGCCGCCATCTTGAAAGTGTCATAGTTGGAATGTCATCAGGTGCATTGTTTAAAATTTAGAATTGTTCTTGTCCTTGAAGGCCACTGTAGCTTCTGTTATTATTCTAAAGGGTTGGGGTTACCCAGGGAGAGTTGCATTCTTGTACTTTCTAGAACTTACTTGATGATGTCATATTACACACTGCAGATTTAAAAGGTCATGTTTTGGATTTGTTTTTTCAGATTATTTTTTTTCATCTCTAAACAAGACGCTGTATGGACAGATACATTTTTATGAGGTCACAAGTGCCATTCCTACTGTAATATAAAACAGCTTTAAGTTTATACAAATCCGGAATCTGTGTGTTTTAATTTGGAGGTCTCGGTCAAAGGGCGGCCAAAGGTGAGAAGGTTTGACTGGATTATCAGTGAATCCTTTTGCTTAGAAGCTCCCAGCTCCCGGTACGTAAATCTGTTTGGTTCCGTAGACACATGTTTGCGACCGGAACAATATCACCTACATTTTAATGATTTAAATTATCCACGTGGAGTTAAATTTGTGCGAGGGAGAGCGCGCTGAACTTTTATTTATTTTCTTTTTTTTCTCACAAATTCTACACTCTGTCGGTTGGTTGGTCCTTCACTTTTAGCCTCGAACATTCCGTCCCATTCCGGGCTTTCATTATAAAATCTCAAAACTTTGAATTTGTATGCAATTCAAACAAGGCTGAATCATTTGAAAACTGGGAATGTGGGAGAACATCTGAAATATGTCAATGAAAGATGGTTGAATGAAGCTTGTAGGATTGATTGATTGATTGATTGATTGATTGATTGATTGATTGATTGATTGATTGATTGATTGATTGATTGATTGATTGATTGATTGATTGTCTTTATTTCGAACATGCGAGCAATAAAAAAATAGATGAATAAATAAAAAACAAACAAAAGCAAAAAAAAAGAAATAGA
>CM047525.1:24935715-24940715 GCA_026122265.1 Ammodytes dubius
TACTGTAGCAGTTAAAGGCCTATTTCACCAGTGGGAATATGAAGGTGTATTGAACTCCGAGATCCTATTTAGTATAAATGTGCAAAAAAAATTGAAATCGGATCATCTTAGCCTGAGAAAAGGCAGAAAGAGTGTTTTATGGTCTCATTGTCTAACCCTACATTTTCATTTTCATTTTCTTGTCGTATATTTAAAACGCCATAAAACGAGATAATCTGACACTAATGAGGTCAAAGACTGACCGTTAGTAACTTAATAATTTACTCATTTAGCGTTATATAATAAGTTGATAAAGTTCAACAGCTTCTTTGCACAAATCTTCATTTACTAATTGTGGCATTTTTTATAATAATAAGAAAAAATAATAAGAAAATAATATTTAAACTATGGCAAATTTGTGTATATATCACTATAGTAATACAAAAAAAATGAATGAATGAATAATGAATAAATTAATGAATGAAAGAAAAAAAAAGAAAAAAGAAAACTATGGCAAATGCGCATATCAAATTTACTGCAGTCTTGCTTCGTGGTTGCCTCTCTTTCACTTTGCTACCGAAAATAATTTTTGGCCAAAATCCAAGAGCTACTAGTATCCTCCAGCAGTAAATTATATCAGATAAAATGCTGCTTCTGTATCATAAAACACTTACATAAAAGGTGGAGACATATCAGTGACTCGCCTTAAAGACCTACTTCACTGGTGGAAATATGAAGGTGTATTGAACTCTGAGATCCTATGTAGTATAAAGGTGCAAACATTTTAGAAATCGGTTCATCCCAGCCTGAGAAAAAGGCAGAAAGAGTGTTTAATGTTCTTACTGTCTCACCCTACATTTTACCATGTGTGACATCACACATGGTAAAATGTAGGGTTAGGATTAACAGGACAGCTGGGCCAAAGGGAAGACTGGGGGAAGAAAAAATCTCATTCATTATATTATAATAGCGATTTTATAATGATAGAACGCCGGTTCCATATAGGTGAAGTATTCCTTTACGGTGGAGTCTGGAGAACGCTTGTTGTCAAAATCACTTTTTGTCTAAATCAGTGAATATCTCCTCACGATCCGCTACCTGTCTGTAATGTAGTGTGGACGCTGAAATAAAAAATCCAGTGTTAATACACAGCCTAAAATCTATAAACTGACATGTTGCTAGCTACGGTGGCCTCTTTGTTTACATACCTGGTTTTGACAACAAGCGTTCTCTAGAAATCGCTGACATCACCTTTAAAGAGGGAATTGTCACCATTACTCATCACGAAAATCACTCCCTTCCCCTTCTTCAGAAAGAGCTCTAGAGAACTTTCATTTCACTTACTTACTGTATTTAAGGCTCATGACTGTGATGTAAGTTCTGTTAAGGTTGGAGGTCAACTCAGGTGGAAGAATATTTCAGGAGACTTGGATGAATTATGAAGCGATATTTATTACAGACTTGGCCAAGGAGAACCGGACTGCAACTCTCGTGACTTGCACTTCAATTCTGACAAACTCATGCTTAGAGCTGTGTTTTAACCTGGTGCTGTGTGTGTGTGTGTGTATTAACCTCGCGCTATCTCTACCACCTCCCCGGCTCGGGCACCAAGCGTACCGATGTTTTGGTTCAGAGCTGAACACAGTGAACCACAACATTCTGGAGTAGAAGGAGATGAGACTTTATCTATACAGCTGACCTAAGTGTCTCCTAACAGGCTCCAAGGCTGACCGAGAGTAAGAGAGACAGACACACAAGATAGGCATATTAATCTTTCCCATTAATATTACAACTAAAGACCCAAAATTCCCTCACAATGACGATATACTACGAAGCACAAACATATAAAAACAAAACAAAACAATTGTGTACGTACGTAAAATGTTACTCTTTCGGAAATATTTAAAATTTCCTTGTAGCACCTTTAAAACATGGGAGGAATTTTTTTTTTAAAGAAGGCACATATTTTAGCAATACCTTTTGGCCTATGTGACCTCAAAAGTTAAACTAATTGAAACATAGATGATAGATAGGCAGTTAACATAAATTCTCCGGCAGCTACTTTCAGCCCGACTGACTGACTTTATCAGCAGCAGGGTTTACCTCCCATTTCAACACTGTCTTTGATCTGCGGCACAGACTTCAGCTGTTTGTTGTTCAGAGTTAAGGTGGCGTGGAGATAACGTGAGAGGCTTTAGCAGATATTCCCTCTTTCCTTTGGCGCTTATCACACAACTTAAGAGATGGAAACTCAAGTGGTAGATACTCAACTCAACTCAACTCAACTTTATTTATAAAGCCCTTTAAAACAACCACAGCTGAAACAAAGTGCTGTACATAATGCAGGTAAAACAATTTAAAAGCAAAACAACAATTTAAAATTAAAAAAAAAAAAAAAAAAAATAATAATAATAAGCACAATGAATAAAATAAAATACGGAGGGGTGAGCCCAAGAAAATGACAGAGAGGAATAATAATAATAATAATAATAATAATAATAATAATAATAATAATAATAATAATAATAATAATAATAATAATAATAATAATAATAATACATTTTATTTGTAAAGCACTTTTCATAAAGTAATCTCAAAGTGCTACAGAAACCAGAAACAAAATAAACAAAAGACTATAGAGAGAGAAAAAAAAAAAATCAGACACGTTAAAATCAGCAGTAGATAAAACAGCTAAAAGAGATTAAATTGCAGAGAGAGAATAAAAACAACTAGGGACGACCTAGGAAAGCCTGTCTAAACAAAAAAGTTATAAGCCCTTTTTTTAAAGGTGACCACTGGAGGAAGTATGTTACTGTAAGGGCGTATTTCCCTGCAATTTAGTTTGGTAAGAAAAAGATTTAGGATGTCCCACTACTTGTGGTTAGATGCAGAATGATTAGAAATACCTCGAATGTCCTACTACATACTGTGGTGCTTTTTAGTGTTGAAATCAGCAGCTTTTTGGCGCGATTCTGACCCACAATCCATTGCAGCAGAAGTGACGTCACTTCAACGTAGAGTCGAAGTGAAAACTACCAGCGATGAGACGGATATAAAAGCAAGAGGCAAATTCAAGTTGCGATGTTATTTTGAAATAAATAAGTAAAATAATGTCCTAAAGTGTAGCATACTGCATGCTAACTGCATACTTTTTTCTGATCAGATGTAGTATGTAGAATAGTGCTAAGAAAGAGTATGTCATTTGGGACACAGGGTGTGTGTGAAGTGACTGGTAATATTTCTTGTTGGGAAGTCAATCAAACAATAGCAAAGATTCTCAAAATGCACACACAATGACCAAACAGAAATGCAAAAATCAACTAGAAAAATTACCAAAAACATCTAGGCTATAACAAGAGAGAAAATGAATCAACGAATAAGGAGATTATATTTGTTTTTCTATCCATCCATCCCTCTGTCCGTCTATATGTCTGTCTGTCTGTCTGTCTGTCTATCTGTCTGTCTGTCTGTCTGTCTGTCTGTCTATATGTCTGTCTGTCTATATGTCTGTCTGTCTATCAAGATTCACACAAACCACAGACACAAAACGACCACAACAAATCGAAATGTCCAAAAATAGACATCTCTCCGATTCCTTGGCTCTTGCTCTATCGTGGTAAGGGGGGGGGGGGGGGGGGGAGGTGTGGGGAGTTGGGGGCCTTCTACATGCCTTTGCCTAGGGGCCTATTGTCTCATAATCCATCCGTCCGTCCGTGGAATGACGGAGCGGATGGAGATAAAAGGGTTCTGGAGTTTTATAGGGGATCTGCAAAAGAATGCAGGAGCTACAGCTGCAAAATCTCAGCAATTTTTTTTCTTCTTCTCCCGTTTGAAAGTAAAGACGGCGGATTAAGAGCTGATGGGTTCTCCAAAGGAAGCCGCACAAGTTCTGTCACGTACAATATTCTAGAATCTATGTGTGTCTCTCCCTCTGTCCATTTCAACAGGAATGTGGTCCTAATTATGCTTTTTCTCTCTTCCTTTTTTCCTTGAAATGTGTGTGTGTGTGTCCACATGTCCGGTGTGTGTGTGTCTCTGTGTGTATGTGTCTCTGTCTGTGTGTGTAACTATATGTGTGTGTCTCTCTGTATGTGTATGTGTGTGTGTATCTCTATCTCTCTCTCTCTGCATGTGTATGTGTGTTTGTGTGCATGTCTCTCTAAATGTGTGTGTCTCTCTCTGCATGTGTGTCTCTATCTCTCTCTCTCTCTGCATATGTGTGTGTGTGTGTGTGTCTCTCTCTCTGCATGTGTGTGTGTGTCTCTCTGCGTGTGTGTGTGTGTGTGTGTGTGTGTGTGTGTGTGTGTGTGTGTTGTCTCTCTTCTGCATGTGTGTGTCTCTCTCTCTGCCTGTGTGTGTGTGTGTGTGTGTGTCTTATGCAGAACCATCCAGAGAAAAAACCTGCAAAAAAAAAAAAAAAAACAAGTCGCCCGAACCCGGTGAAGTGGAAGAAGAAGTAATATGGAGTGAGGAACCGTCGGCCTTGCATTGCGTTCCTGTGTGAGTGAGTGAGTCATAAAGCCACGCAGCTGAACTGAAACCATGTCGGCCATACACACCTGGGCCTGTGTTCTGCTCTGGATCACCTACGCTTCACCGGACAAAACGCCAGGTAACGAAAACTACACACAAACAGCTTCTTTGTACTTAGTTTAGTTTAGTTTATTTGTTAGGGACAGTGCATATTCATGAACAGCTGTAACATTTACAACTGTAAAAATGCCAGATTTTAGCAAAAGTGCTAGATTTCATCTGTTGTCCCTTGGCATGCAAAGAAATACAGGTTTAAAAAATGAATACATATACAAAGGCACAAATAACACAAGAAAATAAAAGAGTTTAAAGGTGGTCACAGACTTGGTTTTCTTTTATCCACTGTTTGAGGTGTGTTTTGAAGGTTGAGTAATTTTGTGAGTCTCTTATTGTGGGTGGGAGAGTATTCCAATATTTAGTTCCTTTGACTGACAGAACTGTTTGTCCGAATGTAGTGCGTCTGTATGGGACGTCACAGTCTCCTCGGG
>CM047525.1:24943839-24958839 GCA_026122265.1 Ammodytes dubius
GGTGTGAGGCAGGGTGAGAGAGAGAGAGAGAGAGAGAGACAGAGAGAGAGAGAGAGAGAGAGAGGGAGGCAGGGTGTGAGAGTAGAGAGAGAGAGAGAGAGAGAGGGGGAGAGAGGAGAGAGAGAGAGAGAGAGTAGGAGAGAGAGAGAGAGAGAGAGAGGAGGGAGAGAGAGGAGAGGAGAGAGAGAGAGAGAGAGAGAGAAGAGAGAGAGAGAGACAGAGCGAGAGACAGAGAGAAAGACAGAGAGAGACAGAGCGAGAGACAGAGAGAGAGACAGAGCGAGAGACAGAGAGAAAGACAGAGAGAGAGAGAGAGAGAGAGAGAGAGAGGAGAGAGAGAGAGAGAGAGAGAGGGAGAGGGACACAGGGTGAGCAGGGTGAGAGCAGGGTGAGAGCAGAGAGAGCGAGAGAGAGAGAGAGAGAGAGAGAGAGAGAGAGAGAGAGAGAGAGAGAGAGAGAGAGAGACAGAGAGAGAGAGAGAGAGAGAGAGAGAGAGGGAGAGAGAGAGAGAGAGAGAGAAGACAGGGTGTGAGGCAGGGTGAGAGAGAGAGAGACAGAGAGAAAGACAGACAGAGCGAGAGACAGAGAGAGAGAGAGAGAAATTGGATTCATACCAAATCACCGCACATCAGATCATATTTACACCCTACACACCCTAGTAGACAAATATGTCAACCAAAACAAAACCAAAATATTTGCTTGTTTCATTGATTTCAGAAAAGCATTCGACTCAATCTGGCACATTGGATTACTTTATAAACTTCTTCAAAGCGGTGTAGGGGGTAAAGCATATGACATTATAAAATCAATGTACACAAACAACATGTGCGGCATCAAGATTGGGCACAAGAGAACAGACTTTATTTCTCAGGAGCGGGGAGTGAGACAAGGCTGCTGTCTATCACCTGCACTGTTCAACATTTACATCAATGAGCTGGCTTCCATTCTGGAGCAGTCCACAGTGCCTGGTCTCATTCTCCACAACACCGAGATCAAATTCCTGCTTTACGCAGATGATTTAATCCTGTTGAGTCCCACAAAAGAAGGACTTCAACAGAGTCTAGACCTACTAGACCGTTACTGTCAGACCTGGGCCCTGGCAGTTAACATTAAGAAAACAAAAACAATGATATTCCAGAAAAGATCCAGATGTCTGGGAAACACAATGCACTTCACAATAGGAACACATACAATAGAAAACTGTTTAGAATATAACTATTTAGGCCTGAAAATAAGTTCCACTGGAAGTTTCAACCCAGCAGTCAATGAACTGAGAGAGAAAGCACGCAGGGCTTTTTATGCAATCAAAAGACAAATTTACATTCAGATTCCAATTCTAATTTGGCTCAAACTACTCCAAGCAATTATTGAACCCATCCTGCTCTATGGAAGTGAAGTGTGGGGCCCACAAACAAACCAACTTTTTGACCAATGGGAAAAACATCCAATCGAAATTGCAAACACCGAATTTTGTAAAAGCATTCTGCAGGTACACAGGACAACCACCAACAATGCCTGCAGAGCTGAATTAGGCCAATATCCACTACTACTAAAAATCCAAAAAAGATCAATTAAATATTGGCTACACCTAAAACAAAGTGACCCCCACTCCTTCCAGCACAAAGCCCTGCAAAGCCAAGAGATGAACAGGAGTCCCCTCACTCAGCTGGTCCTGAGGCTCTGTCCACAGACAGGTTCCCCCTCTGCTCTGCCTCAGGACCAGCCTGAGAACATATCAATTAGACTCAACCAAATTATAACACATCAGAAACAAACCTACCTCACCCATTGGAACACTAAAACACAAACACAGAGCAAAATGCAGTGTTATCTGGCCCTAAACAGACAGTACACTGTGGCCCCCTACCTGACCACAGTGACTGATATTAGACACAGAGTGATGTTGACAAAGTACAGACTGAGCGCTCACAGCCTGGCCATCGAGACAGGCAGGTATAAGAAAACATGGCTGCCCAAAGAGCAGCGGCTGTGCCAGCAGTGTGGAGAAGCTGCTGTCGAGACAGAGCAACACTTCCTCCTTCACTGCCCCAAATTTAAAAATGTTAGAGAAATATATTTTAACAGATTCGGCCAAATACACCAAAATTTTAGAAGCTCCCCTGAAGAGCAATTTAGATTAGTTATGGGAGAGCATAAAGAGAGCTCCGTCCTTGCAGGACAGTTTATTTCGGCTTGCCACAAAATTAGGACATAATACACCAGGTCTCACACACGCACGCACGCACGCACACACACACACACAATATAATATTCATACAGATGTATATATCGTTCATATTGTATATTGTTTTATTTTGACACATTGTGTATTGTCTGAATATTTGTTCGAATTATTTGTTATATGATGTTTGCTTTGGCAATATTGTTTTTAAAAAAAAAACTGTCATGCCAATAAAGCCAATTTTGAATTTGAATTTGAATTTGAGAGAGAGAGAGAGAGAGAGAGAGAGAGAGAGAGAGAGAGACAGAGAGAGAGACAGAGAGAGAGACAGAGAGACAGAGAGAGAGAGAGAGAGAGAGAGAGAGAGAGAGAGAGAGACAGAGACAGAAAGACAGAGAGACAGAGAGAGAGAGAGAGAGAGAGAGAGAGAGAGTAATGGTGGACTTTCTTTTTTGAAGACGCAGTCAATTAAAGGTGTAGTCAGTGATTTTGGAGAATGCTCGTAGTCAAAATAATGTTTTCTCCAAATCAGTGAATATCTCCTAATGATCTGCTACCTGTCCGTACTGTGCTGGTGTGTGAACAAAGGGGGCCGTACGTAGCTAGCAACATGCCAGAAATGGCTGTGTATTAACACTGGATTTTTTTTTCAGCACACACACATTACATACTGATTTTGAACAAAAGGTGATTTTTACTCTGACTCCAACTTAAATCTTTAAAAAATAAAATAAAAACGTTTCCAAGTGATGACATTTAGCAGTTTAAAGCAGTCCTGAGAGGTCACTAGAGAATCTGGATTACACTCTCAAATAAGAGCTCTGTCTAATGGACCGCTGGTGAACAGGTGCAAGAAATAATGTAAGAAAATAAAGAAATAAAGAAAATAAATAAATAAATAAATAAAAACAATCCCCTAGTGACAGTGTTGTGGAACTCAGCTCCACACCTGTGTTCCTCCTCTGAGTTTGATGATAGAGTCTACTTCATAAAACAGAGACACAGTGTAGAGTCTGAGTGTAGAGTTTTTTTTTTTTAAGGGACCAAAAAAAGAGAGCATATTTTTGGTATCTGCTACAGCACTGAAATATTTAGAATGACACCCAGCCCGACCTATACTCATATCAAGCACTTACTTTTCCTTCGTGCAGAAGTGCTCAAATAAAAATAGGCTGTAAACAACGATTCTGTGGAGACTTTTAGTTTACTGTCATGGTTTGATGTCCTTATTTTAGAGGCTTTTAATTTGAAAAGCGTACAATTAAAACACTAAGGTTCCGAATCTCATACTTTCTTTTTTCTATTCTACATACTACATCCGACGATAAAAAGAATCTATTTAGGATGCAGTAGGCATACTATTGGGACATACTTTACTCTCTTATTTCATCATAACATTTTAGTTTACTGTCACATGGTTTGATGTCCTTATTTTAGAGGCTTTTAATTTGAAAGGCGAACAATTAAAAAATCTAATAAATTGAATGGGACAAATTTAAACAGAGGCTAAAGGTAAAGAGATGGTGTAAGAAGTATTTTTTTGGATATAATTATTCAATACTTAGAATTATATGTAGAGAAAATCCATGTTGGTTGCTTTTTTTATTTCGTGCCCAGTTCTGTGTTTGTGTTCTATAAAAAGTAAAATCCCCCAAAAAAGTAAAAAGATAAAATAAAAATAAGATTTTTTGTGTGTGTGTGTGTGTGTGTGTGTGTGTGTGTGTGTGTGTGTGTGTGTGTGTGTGTGTGTGTGTGTGTGTGTGTGTGTGTGTACCGTATGTGAGGACGTAGAGGGGCTTCCCTGCCGTGTCCAGGCTGGTGAGGCAGGGCGCTTTGGGGGAGATGGTTCCCCAGCGTTGCAGCGCTGCCTCCAGGGACGGGGGCCAGTTGGTGACTACGCCCAGAGCCTCACCCCGCACTGCCATCATCTCTGCCCCCTCCGGACGGGGCTGGTTAGGGTCGGGCTGCTGGACTAGAGGCAAGGCAAGGCAAGGCAAGTTTATTTCTATAGCACAATTCAAACACAAGGCCACTCAAAGTGCTTTACAGGGGCAAGATTAAAATACACAAAACACATTAGAAGACATTTAAAAGCGAATGAAAAAGTACAGGTTAAAATTGAAACAGAAAAGTCTTCAGACTCGATTTAAAAAGAACTGAGGGTTGCAGCAGACCTCAAGTTTTCTGGGAGTTTGTTCCAGATATTTGGTGCATAAAAACTAAAAGCTGCTTCTCCTCGTTTAGTCCTAACTCTACTAACTCTAGGGACTGTAAGTAGACCTGTCCCAGACGACCTAAGGGCTCTGGACGGTTCAGAGGGGGGGGGGGGGGGGGGGGGGGGGGGGAGACACATGCATAACCATGCTGTCAGTACCAGACGTTTAGATAGATAGACAGATAGGAGACACATACTGTCAGTACCAAGGGCTGGCCCGAATGCCATTTTTCAGGCTTCGAATATTTGTTGGTTTTTCTGAGCGAATATTCGAATATTCATTCCAGAAAAACACACCATCAAAAACAACATAAAAAAAAAAAAAAAAAAAAAAACGTTAATAATCCCTATATATCCCAGTACTAGCTTCTTGCAAAAAAATTGTTGAAAAAAAAAAAAAAAACGAAGCTCCGAATACTAATTTAAGCTCTGAAAACTAATTTTCCGAACGAGTATTCGAATAATTCGGGCCAGCCCTAGTACAACATGCACTCTTTACTAGCTATAGATTAGATAGATAGATAGATGGATGGATAGATAGATAGATAGATAGGATAGATAGACAGACAGACAGACAGACAGACAGACAGACAGACAGACAGACAGACAGACAGACAGACAGACAGACAGACAGACAGACAGACAGACAGACAGACAGACAATACTTAGCTAAACATCATCTTGTATGACCACACCATGGATATTAAACAACAACACTGACAAATATATCCAAGATACACTAGAATTCCCCTTTTTTCTATGAGGCAAGGTTTGCAAAGAAGACAGTTAATGAGTGGAGAGACAGATAGAGACAAAACTGCCAGACGGTGAGAGCAGAACAAACAGCTGATCCACAGGCTCCTCAATCCTACAATACACAGCCCCGGAAAAAATAAATCTTCATCTCTACATTACTTATTGAAAATGCTCTTTAATGACAATATCATTATTGTGGAATTTGGTCAGAAATGTTGTCAGTAGTTTATATTATAAAACCAAAATGTTCATTCTACTCAAACGTATGCCTATAAAAGAGTAAAACCAAGAGACACTGAACATTTGGAGTGGTCTCTTTATTTTTTTTCCAGAGCTGTATATTTTAAAATGCTGTGTGTCCCATATACCAGGTCTGTGATATAGTCCTCCATACGCCCCTCTTTCATTCTTCACAGACACAGGTGTGAGAGACACATGTGGATATTTATGCTAATCTGTGTTTCATGGCACACTTTTGATCACACATCACAACTGTACGGCTCCTTTGTTTTAAAATAGAAATTTGGCACATATTTCTCTCTTTGTAAATATTCTATTTATATCTATGTCTTTTTCTTATATTCTTTAGGGTTTATGTTAATTCTATCTTTATTTTGTGCACCTCAGCAAATTCCTTGTGTGTGAGAACCTACCTGACAATACATTTGATTCTGATTCAGATTAAGGTGTTCAAGATAAAGCAATTAAGCATCAAAACAAAAATAAAAACTATTTATTTTAGAGTAAAATTTATATATTTTTTTTCCTTTTGGTAAATTGTATTAATATTACTGATTACTACTTAACAGATCAAAGCCTGCAAGCCCATCAGGGAACTACTGTCCTCATGTCCCACTCTCTGCTTACACTATCCAAAACATCCTTTCACTGTGGCATATCCAGCTCTCTCTCTCCCTTCCATTTCTTCCCCCCCCCCTCTCTCTCTCTCTCTCTCTCTCTCCCCTTCCATTTCTTCCCTTCTCTCTCTCCCTTCCCTCTCTCTCTATCTCCCCTTCTCTCTCTCCCCCTCTCTCTCCCTTCTCTCTCTCTCTCTCCATTTCTTCCCTTCTCTCTCTCCCTCTGCTCTACACAAGCTGCTCCAGAATTCTCTCCATCATTCTGTGCTGCTGGCTCTCTGACTCTAGTCCCCGTGGAGGGATATCTGCTTTCATCCCTCCCCAAGTCTTTCTGAGCGCTCGTCTATTCACCAGGGAGATACGAGACAAGATGGAAAACATGCTGTCACTTCACTGATGTGCTGTGTGTACATGTAAATAATGATATCTATGACTGAACTGTATGATGGAAATGTACTTCAATCTATACATAGGAAAAAAATAGGATTATGACATCTAAAGGATCTAAACTAAATCTAACCATAAATCCATGCTATTTACTATGCCAGAAGAAAATTATTTGGTATGTCCCATTCCATGCATGTCAAATGCAGTATGCCAGCAATGCCCAGATGGCCTAATATATCCAGTTGCATTGTGCAGTGTCCAAACCAGCATGCTGTAGTATGTACTATGGTAAAAAGAATGTATGTACACTATGTGATTTGGAACATAGGGTTTGTCTCTGCTTGGAGCTTTAGTACTTTATAAATGAATATTTATGCAGAAAAAAAACAACAACATATGCAGAAATTTCCTACAATTTCTTTGTAAAGTATCACTTTAAATGATACACCAGTATGACTGTGTGTGAATGAATGGAAACATGGAACCCGGTAAAGCGCTTTGAGTGCCTAGAAAAGCACTAAATAAATCCCATCTATTATCATTATTATTTATTATTATTATTATTAAAGTAACTAAAGCTGTCGGATAAATGTAGTGAAGATGTTTTCTTTCAGCATTTCTTTTTTCTTTCTTTGCCCCCCCTACCCCCCGCCCCCCTCCCCTCTTCACAAAGCCTTGTTTCACAGCTTGACAGAATGAACACAGATCGCACATACACTATTTTAATTATACCCATGACAGAGACATTAAGTAAAACTATATAAAAATAGCATTCTTTTGCACTGATGGTCTCGTTTGCTGTTACATGTAATTCATGATCATCAGAGGAAAAATTAGACTGTTCCAGAAATATTTCAAGTTCCTCATAGCACCTTTTAAATGAACCATTTCAGTCATGTCTCCCAAGTATGAAAACAGATTGGATGATAATAACACAGTGAAACTCAAATCAGACAAACAGACAGACAGACAGACAGACAGACAGTCAGACAGACCGAGGGACAGACAGACAGGCAGACAGACGGGATCACAAATTGGGCAATTTTAAAAAGGCCCTAAAAAAATGGCTTATGCATAATTAGGCTTGCCTTAGTGGGGGTCATTGTTGTGTGTGTGATTTTTATGTATGTGTATATTTTGTGTATGTTTTGTGTACAGGGACCACAATGGAAATAAGCCTTCGGGCTTTTTTGTGTCTATCCCTCCCTGGCTATTTTATGTATTTTAATGTGTGACAGAGTGCTGTTTATGTTTTTATATCAAAATGGTCAAATAAAATAATTCATTCATTCATTCAGGAGTCATGCAGAAGAAGTGTCTAACCCTCCAGTAGTTCATCAAAGTCATCCACAAAGAACTCTCTCAGTGGCGGCCGGCGCGGCTGCTTCAGAGTGCTCACAAGCTGCTGGATCTTAGCCGACACGCGACTGCTGACCGGAACACCTGCAAGGACCACACACACACACACACACACACACACACACACACAGAGACAGACAGACACACACAGAGGACAGACAGACACACAGACAGACAGACAGACAGACAGACAGACAGACAGACAGACAGACAGACACACACAGACACACGGACACACGGACACACACGGACACACACACACACGGACAGACAGACAGACACACACAGACACACGGACACACGGACACACACACACACACACACACAGATGGGGGTCAGAGGGAGGGGTTTGAGGGGGGCTAGAATTGAATGAGAATCACTGTGTTTCCCGGGCAAGCCATTCAATCCTTAACTTGAACAGACCTCAGACTTCTGATTTCTAACTGTGTCTGTGTGTTTGTGTGAGGCATGCTGCGAAAATAACATTCAGCGTTTCCTTAAAAAGACAATAAAGGGAAAGAGAAGAAGAAGAAATAAAAAAAAATAAAAAAACACATCCCAATCTGTTCTTCCCGGGGAGTGTACATGAACAGACAGCGTGTAATTGCTGGTTCTCTAAGGCGCGGGTCCAAATCCAGCTCCCAGTCTGATTAAGAGGATTCTATTTCTGGCCTGACTTGGCTCCTGCGTCTTTAGATTCACAGGCTGGTAGAGGGAGAGTGCTGTGACCGAGTTTTACACAGTGTAGGAGGGAGGGGGCGGAGGGGTGGGGGAGGGGGGGTTAGTATGACTCTTACAGCATTAGGCATGGGCCGGGATGACGATAACTTTAGCAAAAGTACCACTGTTTCACTGTATTACGGTATTGCGATTACAGCTCTCAAATGTGTTACATATAGAATATTCTGAACATTAATAAATGTATATGATGACATAAAGCAATAAATAATTTAATTTTTTTAAACCTGCAGTGTGTAGAATTTTGGGTTTTATTTCCTAGCAGATTTTGTAGAAAGTAATTATAATATCCATAAGTACATTTAATTTAAAATTAGCTGAAAAAAATGTTTTGAATAATTTTTTTTCCCTTAGAAAGGGTCTCATATATGTCCATGTTTCTGCATATTTTGGACCAAGGCCTTGTCACTGCCATTTTGAAAGTGTCATAGTTGGAATGTCATCAGGTGCATTGTTTAAAATTTAGAATTGTTCTTGTCCTTGAAGGCCACTGTAGCTTCTGTTATTATTCTAAAGGGTTGGGGTTACCCAGGGAGCGTTGCATTCTAGATGACATTCCAACTATGACACTTCCAAAATGGCGGTGACAAGGCCTTGGTCCAAAGTATGGAGAAATATGGACATATATGAGACCCTTTCTATGGAAAAAAATAATAATTCTAAAAAAGAATTCAGCTATTATGCACTAAACTAGATGTACTCATGGATATTATAATTATTTTCTACAAAATCTGCTAGGAAATAAAACCCAAAATTCTACACTGCAGGTTTAAGGTCATCATACAGTCAGAATATCCTACGGACCTAAACAGCTTAGTATGTACAGTATAGTATAGTATGTGACTCTTACCTAGTATGTACAGTATAGTATGTGACTCTTACCTAGTATGTACAGTATAGTAAGTGACTCTTACCGTCTCCGGTCTCCATGCGTTCTGCGTTGCCGTACTTCTGTGTGTTCCGCGCGATAGTTCCCATGTTGGACATGTGGTGGCGCTCTGGGCGAGAGTGGGAGGAGTCAGAGGAGTAGCCCGTCACGTCAGGGGGGGCTGTGTGGTTCTCTTTAGGGGGGAGGGGGGGGGGGGGGAGAACGGTACTTTCAAGTAAATGACATGTAGTAGTTTGTTATTGATAATATTTTGTTAAATGTTGTAAAATGTTGTTTTAGCCTGAAATTTAACTGAAGTTTAATTTTTGCATTTTTGAGTTTGAATGACCTGGTGAGGTTTCCTTAAAACCACTCACTCACTCACTCACTCACTCACTCACTCACTCACTCACTCACTAGGTCACTTAGTTAGTCAGTCAGTCAGTCAGTCAGTCACTCACTCACTCACTCACTTTCTGATTTCTCTTTCCATGTGAAATATATATTTGTTGTGTTTTATGGTGTATTGTTTTGTATTTTAATGTATGTGTTCAAACCAATCAAAATCTAAATCTAAAAAACACACACACAGCTAGTGGTGACTCATTGTTCCTATCTATGACTGTACTGTTTGTCAAGGGCCTCGTTTTATGGCCATTATGGACAAATTAACACTTCAGGATGACGCTCATTCCCTGCCACACACACACACGCACACGCACACGCACACACACACACACACACACACACACACACACACACACACACACACACACACACACACACACACACACACACACACACAGGAGTGATTGAGTGTCTCATCTATTCAGCACAATATCGGCTTAAGTACACACACTTCAATTTAGAGCACCTCTCATGGTGCTTTTGACATTTAACCGTTTTCTTCAATACGAAAATCCTGGAATAAGTAAGTGATCAATTCATTTTATAATTGAAAGCTTGTCGATAACTCGTAATGTCCTGAGGTCAATAGCAAACACAGTTCAAACAGATGAAGGACCAAAACAAAACGTTTACTGGGAGCCAATAAGTTTATACTTCTTCCTACTTCTTCCTACTCCTTTTCAGGCATATCAATTCAATATTTTATTTATTTATTTTGTTTATTTTTTGTTTATTTTTATTTGTGAAATCATTTGAACATTTTTTTTATTGTATTTTCATGCTTTTAATTTTTTCTTTTTTTGATATGTCTGAAATAAAACTGAATCAATCAATCAAAAAAAAAACGTTCAGATATTTTTGTCGCTCACTTAGTTTGTCCTAAAATCAATATTAAAATGTGTGAACTGTAAACCTGTAGGAGGTCTGTTTTCATGTGATTATAAAGCCCTAGAAAGTCCTGCACTGAATTGAATCTTGAATGGAGATTGTCCATTTAAAGTACAATTGTGTGTATGTGTGTATGTGTGTGCGAGTGAGTGAGTGAGTGAGTGAGTGAGTGAGTGAGTGAGTGAGTGAGTGAGTGAGTGAGTGAGTGAGTGCGTGCGTGCGTGCGTGCGTGCGTGCGTGCGTGCGTGCGTGCGTGAGTGCGTGCATGCGTGAGTGAGTGCTTGCGTGCTAGAGGAGAGAGAGAGAGAGAGAGAGAGAGAGAGAGAGAGGAGAGGAGAGAGAGAGAGAGAGAGAGAGAGAGAGCAAGCAAGCGTGCCTATGCATGCGTGCGTTGGGGGCTCATAAGGAAACCTCACCAGCTCATTAAAACTCAATAATCCCCCAAAAAATGTACTATAAAATAATGAATCTATGTCTGTGAAACTGTATTCCTTTTTTTTTTTTTTTTTAACCTTTATTTCTACAGGTAAATCCCATTGAGACCGAAGACTCTTTTGCAAGGGAGACCTGTTTTCCTTTCCCACGTTACCATTCACACACACATTCATACACCGACAGCAGCAGCTAACTATCCACATTCACATTCATGAAGTAGTTCTTACCGTCCGACTCCAGCGGCGGAGGCCACAGCATGTCAGATCCAAACTCACAGGACCGCCTCAGAGAGCCTCCGTTCTCTGCTACACTCAGGACGCCCTTCCTCTTCAGGGACAGGTGGCCGATGCCTGGGGCCAGAAGATACACCGTGTTAACACCATAGATAGTAAATAATATGGATGTAGCATCCGGGCTGACCTCAGTTATTCACACGGCATCCAATAATCCTGGTTTGTGCGCGTCGCCATTTTGTGAGGGGGAAGGGGGATATACCTCCGAGGCAAAGTGAGGGACAACGGGCGGAGAGCTGTCACTCAAGAGATCGCGCCAATACATTTTAACCTCCGATAAAATAAAAACTAGCGTGGTCCGAACAAATTCACCCCCCTCAGTGTTGTCATGGAGATATGACCTAAACATACAGACTAAAATGGTTTTGTGGACCAGGCTGTAAATAGGTTTAATAAGACTTTGAAAACAGCCTGTTTAACAAGTGAGTCAATGAGAGATGGCTGTCTTCTGCTTCCACCCCCCTAGTGGCACTTCCTGGTTACTACAGTTGTGGTCACTTCCTTATTGGATGCTGATAAAAATCGCTGAGGTTGGGGCTTGGTTAACACATCAAAACTGAGGAATACTGACATCATACCTCTGATGGTACGATGGCCTAGAGGAAAGAGGGCTGACCAGTAACCATGAGGTCTCTGGTTCCTCCTCCCAGTAAACCATGAGGTCTATGGTTCCTCTTCCCAGTAACTATGAGGTCTCTGGTTCCTCCTCCCAGTAACCATGAGGTCTCTGGTTCCTCCCAGTAACCATGAGGTCTCTAGTTCCTCCTCCCAGTAACCATGATGTCTCTGGTTCCTCCTCCCAGTAACCATGAGGTCTCTGGTTCCTCCCAGTAACCATGAGGTCTCTGGTTCCTCCTCCCAGTAACCATGAGGTCTCTGGTTCCTCCTCCCAGTAACCATGGGGTCTCTGGTTCTTCCTCCCAGTAACCATGAGGTATCTAGTTCCTCCTCCCAGTAACCATGATGTCTCTGGTTCCTCCTCCCAGTAACCATGAGGTCTCTGGTTCCTCCCAGTAACCATGAGGTCTCTGGTTCCTCCTCCCAGTAACCATGAGGTCTCTGGTTCCTCCTCCCAGCAACCATGAGGTCTCTGGTTCCTCCTCCCAGCAACCATGAGGTCTCTGGTTCCCCCTCCCAGTAACCATGAGGTCTCTGGTTCCTCCTCCCAGTAACTATGAGGTCTCTGGTTCCTCCTCCCAGTAACCATGAGGTCTCTGGTTCCTCCCAGAAACCATGAGGTCTCTAGTTCCTCCCAGTAGCCATGAGGTCTCCGGTTCCTCCCAGTAACCATGAGGTCTCTGGTTCCTCCTCCCAGTAACCATGAGGTCGCTGGTTGGATCCCCGGCACCGGACAGGGGGTGTTAGTAGTAAAACTAGTGGTGGCTGCTATTACTATCTACGGTGCCCACCATCTCTACCATTGTGTCCTTGAGCAAGACACTTAACCCCAAACTTCTCCCCTTATTACATCATATGGTCACAGCGGGCGGGGACTGGACCCGTATTAATGTTGTATAACCATTAAAACGTTCACTTTGAATAAGAGGTGACCTTTTAAAGTGGCAGCAGTGCAGAAGCAGAGGAGAAGACAGTGAGACACTACACAGTCTATATGGAACAGGACAAAGCACTTTATTAATCCCTCATGGAGTAATTTCATTTTCTCACACACACACACACACACCACACACACACACACACACACACACACACACACACACACACACACAGGACCTATAGACATGCATTAGTGGAGAGATGTCAGAGTGAATAGCAATCAATAGCAGAAGCAGTTTTTAGTGCTTGCTGCCTTGCTCTAACACTAACGCTACACAAACCCAAGCAGCTGTGATTCTTACTGTGGTGTGACTGGGACAGGTGTTACTGTAAGTGTTTTTTTTTTTTTTTTTTTTTTTTTAACCTTTATTTCTACAGGTAAATCCCATTGAGACCAAAGACTCTTTTGCAAGGGAGACCTGTTTTCCTTTCCCACGTTACCATTCACACACACATTCATACACCGATAGCAGGCTAACTATCGACATTCACACGAGGCAAGGTGGGTGAAGTGTCTTGCCCAAGGACACAACAACTATGACACAGGTGGCAGGGCAGGGATCGAACCGCCAACCCTTTGATCATCGGCCGACCCGCTCTACCAACTGAGCCACAGTCAGTAGAATGTTATTATGTCTCTGGGCGTGCTACCTAAATATCCTTACATTGTTGTCTGACTCACAATGATATGACAATAGACTACTTTAAAGGTGCTCCGAGGAACTTTCAGTTTGTGTTAATTCTAGCGCCCCCTTTAGACAAAAGCGGTAGTGTTTTTAATATGCCAGCTGTTGTTCCTGGGTGAGCGTATACCCATGACAAAGGCATTAAGAAAAACTATATAAAAATTGCATTCTTTGCACTGATGGTCTCGTTTGCTGTTACATGTAATTTATGATCTTCAGAGGAAAAATAAGACTGTTTCAGAAATATTTGAAAGTTCCTCGTAGCACCTTTAACTTGAACTTGAGCAACCAGCGTTTCAAAACCTAGAGTCTTACCGTGGTGTAAAAGTGTCTGTGTGTGTGTGTGTGTGTGTGTGTGTGTGCGCGTGTCGTTGTGTGTGTGTGTGTGTGTGTGTGTGTGTGTGTGTGTGTGTGTGTGTGTGTGTGTGCGTGCGTGTGTTCGTGTGTGTGTGTGCGTGCATTCGTGTGTGTGCGTGCCTGTGTGTGTGTGTGTGTGTGTGTGTGTGTGTGTGTGTATGTGTGTGTGTGTGTGTGTGTGTGTGTGTGCGTTCGTTCGTGTGTGTGCGTGCCTGTGTGTGTGTGTGTGTTCGTTTGTGTGCGTGCGTGCGTTCGTTCGTGTGTGCGTGCCTGTGTGAGTGTGTGTGTGTGCATGCGTGCGTTCGTTCGTGTGTGCGTTCGTTCGTGTGTGTGCGTGCCTGTGTGACTAGAATCTTACCGTGGTGCGACTGGGAGAGGTGCTGGTGTTGGTGGCCCAGTGTGTGTGTGTGTGTGTGCGAGGTGCGAGTGTGTGAGGTGTGAGATGTTGTGTGCGCCAGGGAGTCGGCCAGCCTGCCCGCGTTGCCGCTGCCGCCGCTCTGCGTGGAGGAGGAGGAGGAGGAGGTGGAGCCCAGGTGGGAGTGGGAGGGGCCTAGCTGGGATGACGGGCGGCTCATCCAGTGTTCCATGTCTCCGGGGCAACCAGCCTCCTCCTCGGAGCCCGACGACGAGTCTGAGCACAGGGGAGACAGGCCTGGGGACAGTCAGGGAGCGATGCTATTAGCATGCTAATAAACAATGCTATTAACAATGCTATTAACCGCATTGACATAACATGGGCATGCTAATATACAAGCTAGGCTAACACACAGGCCTGGGGACAGTCAGGGAGCGATGCTATTAACCACATTGACACAACATGAGCAATGCTAATATACAAGCTAATAAACAAGCTAGGCTAACACACAGGCCTGGGGACAGTCAATATATTGACCTTTGACACAACGTGAACATGCTAATAGACAAGCTGGGCTAACACACAGGTTACCTTCATACAACATTAAAGCTATAGTGCGTAACTTTTGTCAGCCCCATTGGTTAAAATATATTGACACA